>NW_019060809.1:1153888-1177512 GCF_000696155.1 Zootermopsis nevadensis | reverse complement strand
GGGGGGGGGGGGGGGGGGATCCTGACATATTGCAAGGCCCGTAAAAATTACATAGAGCTAGTGTGACAATCAATAAGCAGGATTCCATAAATATTCAGAATGATTGCAAAACCCCCATGACCCTGTAAGAAAAAAGTTTTGGGAATAGAAAGTGATTAAAAATTCCCTGTAAACACAAACGACCTACGTGTACCACTTATGTGTCATGTGATTGTATAAGTTTGGCCACTGCCTTCTTCATCACGAGAAATGCAGAAGGCCAGTTTCAGTAGAGGCAAGAGAATTATGATTACTTTGCGATTAACAAGAATTAATAACAAACGAACAGAAACGTAAAAGAAATACCATTCAAGATAACTCAGGTTTGGGCAGGTATTTGTGTCTTTGCCTTCGAATAAAAAGCAAGTGTGTTGACTACTAAACTGAAACGAGGAAGAAGACATTAAATAAAGCTTAGGAATAACAGAGATTCTGGTTAGTGTAAGGAAGATTATGCATAATGGAGGAATATAAAATGTGAAGGGAATAAGAATAAAATGGGAGAAAATCTGAAATCGACGAATAGAATTAGCATAAAATTGCTATCAAAGAACTACATGAATGGAATCAAAAGGAAGGAATGGAAAGAACGAGAAATATTACCATTTCGATCCGTACTTATTCAGTGTGCATAATTTACAATTAATATTACTATATAAATTCATGAAAATATAGGAACCTCAGATTTCAACACGTCCTTCCAATTTATTTCAAATTTAATATCACATAAACAAGCATGGAGCAAGAAGAAAACACAAAGGAAAAATTCTCTTGTCAATTTTACACCTTGTCTCTTTCTTATCTTTCTATTATGCCAATGGCCACGCACATTATTCAGATACATATCGATTCTGTGGGATTAATTTTACGCTTCGAGCTTAAAAAATAATACCGCTGACGAATGAGCAGTGTAATAATTATGGGAACAAAAAACAGGTGATTTCGTACCGGTAACAATAGCAACAGTCAACGAGATGAATCGTCTGTATCCATCTGCATTTTAGTATCTACGAGCATATTTCATAGAGCCAGAGTCTAAGGACTAACCATTAAGAATGCCACAATACGATCCGGCGCCGAAACTAAGCGAAAAACGACGACTCCGAATTGTTTTCTGTCCGAAATGATCTGCAACTAGTGTTTGCCTGGAGTCTGAGTCAAGGACTAATTCCTCCAGGCCAAGAACTTAAGCCGGGACCTGTAGAATACGAAGTATGATTTCTATTACACCACCACGTTCTTTCAGTCTCGGTGTTACCAGCAGTTAAATGGGATGTAAGGCAGTAACTTAAACTGAGATTTCCCTGTACACGGGTTACTTTGAGAGTGTAATAAGGGCATAAGTGTTGTGTTGACGAAACAAAAGAAAAGCTTCTTGACAATAATACATGGTATCTCCGTCTTATTTATGATGCATGTCTTCTGAGATGGCATCCTTTCTTTTTACAGTGTGGGAAACACTCGCAACTGACAAGAGGGTGGAGAAAGAATAAAGTATAGGAAGCAGTAGAAAGGGGTGAACTTACCTGATGAAAGTCTATTGGCTTTTTTCCCCACGAAGCCTCATTTAAAATGTAACACATGAAACACTTCGGTTCATCCTTACCAGGTTACTCAAGAATTTTCACAGCAAACGTAAGCGAATAGGAACTGTAGCCCGCGTAAAACACGATACGTTAAAACAAAAACAAAAAAACCTTCTTCTATAATTTTCATGACACAATTCTTTTTTAGTTCTGTTACTGTCTGATTGGCGTTCTAAACATTAATTTAATTTAGTTATATACAGCTTACTACCCTTATATTATTATGAACGATAGGCTTATGATGAGCATCGTGGTACTTTTTAATTTCGTACCATCAACAATAACGTGGCCGTGCAAACTTCTGAAGTGATAGGAAAAAGTGTGACAATTAGTGCAAGACCTCTAATTTGGTGTAGTAATAATCTTTCAAAAATAATACACATTTTGTTGACAAGGTCTATCATATGCGGGACGGGAACATGACGCCCGAGAAAAAAAACTACTATTAGCTTTAGGTTTTATGATGATAGACTAGTTTGATTCTATAAGTAAATAGAATCATAAAGACACGCAACCTTTTCTATGCTACACCCTGTAATATTCTATCATGCTGTTTGTTTATACAGTAAAGTAGATACTGAAAACTACAGAAAGTCTCAATTTTGGAGACACAGACGGCCTGTCATCCACCATAACAAGGTAAGATTTGTAGCTAGCATGGTTATGGATGGGGGAATGATTTTCAGAAGTGGTAATGACATGACGCATAAATTTCTAGCCAAGCGTAAAATAGAAACAGTGATAAAGCTAACAGAAAGAAGACAGGAAAGAAAATGGAAGTAGTGGCGAGAGAAAGGAGTGATAAATAACTGGGTATAGTAAGGAGAAGGAAAATGAGTTATTACCAATCCACAAGAGAAAATATAGAGGAAATGAGATAGTAACATTAAAATGCACCATGGAAACTGAATAACTGTAGTGTTTGAATATGTAATGAAATACAAACAAATCTTGGTTCCCTAAGGTTATGAAAATACCATATGCCTTGTATTTGTATTGCAGAGTTCAACTTCTGTTATCCTTTCGTCTAGTCTCACATTAAAATGTTAAAGATAATTTTATTTATCTGTTCTTTTGTACTGTCTCTTACACTTGATAAATAACATAATATCGAATTGCACACATTCGAAAGAAAAGTGGTAGTGCAATATTTTGGTCTACGACAAATAAAGTAAGCGGTTCATGTTTCTATCAAATGTAAAAGGTGAGCGGTTATTATTCCTGAAGAACATTTGGAAGATCATGGGCTCGAATCTTCGCCCAGAGAGCGTCTGCCCCAAGGTATTGGTCGTTTTCCTTAGACCCTCTATTAAAATATCGGGAGATCATCTTGAATTTATAGGCAACTTGTTTCTTCTACACTTTTCAGTTTAATATTTAACAATAATCCTGCAAATCTATAATTCTGAAAGAGTCGTTAAATAACTTAGGAATCAATCAATGACGTGTACAGAACTTAAGAGTAGAATATGAAAGCGTATGAGAAGCATGATCGGAAGTAAGTTGTATATCGCACGTTCCAGAGGCGAAATTTCTTTGAATCGGCGTGACGCTAGAGGGTGTAATTGTGTTCCCTGAGGATTTATGGGAATGGAAAAGTTCTATATCACTTCCGATATACCTTTCTTGGGTGACAATGTGCTTTCATCCACAACAGTGGATACGATTCTATAATCTATATTTAATATATCTCTACAGGATGGGCACAAAGTATTTTCTGGTTTTGTTACGGGTATTAAACGCTGTGTGAGATTTGAGGTTCTCAGGGCGGGGAGTATGAAGATGGCTGTCTTATTGGTGTGTTTTTGCAACAAACCAGAAGAAAGCCATATTCAAATTGGATTATGTCATCAGCATAAAAAGTATAGATAAGATGCCTAATCACCACGCCATAAATCGTGTGTAAGGAATGGAGGTAAATATCCACGAATTCTAGACATCAGTAGTAGATGGAGATGATTTATTAGACTCATGCTCTGGCCGCTTTATCACTTCTGAAAGACGTTTGCGTTCATTAGGTGGGGGGGGGGTTGTTGGGCTCACAGCTATTTTAATACTCAAGACTTTACATTTTAAGTACTTACTTTATTTTAAATTTATATAGCGCTTAATTTGTTAAACAACTTAACTCTGCTACAGGAATAAATAATGTAATTATATTGATATTTGAGCTATGTTGTTTGCTTTGTTAAAATGAGAACGACAAATTGGTTGATGCCAAGTCCGAGTAGCACTATCCAGACTAAGGTCGGGAATTTCTTGATTACCTAAACGACTATTAACTTCTCTAAAGCACTGTATTAAATACAAAATTAAGAAAGCGAATAAAAATCACCATAAAATAAATAGTAAAAAACTAAAACAACGGTAAACAGCGATACATAAACAATAAACCGTTTCAAGTGTTGCTCTTTGCTGTAGCGTTTGATAAAGCCTGAATCGAATTGTTTTGAATTATATCTGACAGAATTTACGAAAATACAAAGAAGTTCATCTGAAGAATCTACATTAGCTAGAAATACAAAACCAGCATTTTCTTGTATAAATGTTTTTATTACATTAGATAGTATTTAGCGTCATGTTGTGGATCTATTAGGTTTCAAATTGATTCGAAGTCTTCACACATCACAATTTGAATTTATTGCACTCAACGAATCGCTTAATAATTCACTAAATCATTCATTAGGCCACTCAAGAAACCAATATCATACATACTCACACCGCTTATTTAATGGCGTGTAAAGATTAAGAAGAATGTGTATTGACTTTCTTGTAACACCTGTAACTGAGGTGTTGAAGGGAATTACTGTGACACTGAATAGCACAGAAGAACTTATTATGTCATAATAATACAGAATAAGTAACTGAAGTGTCGGCAAATGTATTTGAAACTGTTAGTAGAATGATATATAAGGCAAAGTTAAATCGATAAATCGAATCTGGAATTCAAGTGAGGAACACGGACACACGTTGGAAAATCCGGAGCGCACACAGACACAAAGCAGTCTCATTCTGGGGACCTAAGGAGAGATTTCGTGCAGGGTCGTGTAAGTGCTGTAGAACTCTGACGACGTAAAAGCGCAGGAAACATCAGAAACATTTTTATATACCACACACTTTTAGTCTAAATATATCACCAAATTTACAACGGAACCATAAGGAAACGGACAGTTATTGTATTTCTTACTTTTTAACGACGAGCTATATATAATTCAAATGAGAGAAATGTTGTGAATGAGACGAGAAATAAACGGAAGTAATCTGTTATTGACTTTATGAATGTACTTACTATTCCTGGATAATCTGTGGGTAACGGGAATCCGAAGAGCAACCTCAGAATATCTGAGGACCGAAAATAGGGCTTAGAATGTCCAAAACCCGAATCAAGTCAACTTTTATGATAGAGAAATGAAAATTATGACACCTGAACAGATGCGGGCTACTGGCGTATAAGGGCCATTGAGATTCAGCGGGAGAAGTAGGACTGAAAATATGTTTGTTGTTATTACAACGCCTTACTAACCCAACGATTGGGACAGACTGTACTTATAAGTAGAACAACAAGGATGAACAAAAAAGGGGAGAGGTTGCAAAGTAACAAACACTAATGGATTAATCTGAATTCCAACTCTGCACGTTACACGCATTAATTCCCCAGCTTTTGGATCCACCTAACGCTCTCTCTCATACCCGAAAGTTCTCAGCATAATGTTCAACACTGTAAAATAAAAATGTTTTTTATCCCACAGGTCTGATATGTTACCGCATTTCCTCGATTTTAAGACGGACTTTTTCATGTTTCAAAATTTCTGAAATTGGGATGAGTCTTACATTTGACGGCGTCTAAGAATCGCTGTCAAGAATGTATATTATATGACGAAAGCGTAAGGAAAATGCTCATATCCATGTCATTAATCACAGAAATATCGGAACATATAAGATCCCGTAAGTACTAACACAATATTAATACAAAAGAGTTTTATGTTTGAAGAGGATAGCCGGTCTCCTCACCGACATTTGAACGCGGAACCTCCCAAATACGAAGAAGGTGTGCTCATCATTCGTCTACATCTTCCCTTCTATACGTTTCAAGTGAAGACTTTGGAGATTAGGTTTAATTAAAAATATAGTATTAAAGTTAATCTGAGAAAAAGTATTTAAAGATGCGAAATGAAAAGACATGGCACGTGATAACACGGACTTCTAAACAAAGGTAATGAGCATCTTGAATTGATTAAAGCAGGTGTTAGGCACGTAGATACCAAGTGAAGACCTTTAACCTCTACATGGATGACTTTGCACCATGAAATAAATATCTGAAATGTGTTTCGTTTTGACAGTGACGATGATATCTGAGATTATATTAACAAAGAAACGGAAATTAGCTCATATTCCGCTAAGGTTGATTCATTCTACTTGCAGTCTGAGGCCAGTGCCATACTTAAATTACAGAATGATACTCTGATATAGGCCCTCATAATTTCAGCATAAATTCTCTATTTATGAAAACACCGATAAGGGTTCTCATATTTAACACCGCCAGATCCTTTCCTGTAGAGCCTACTAAAGGGAAGAGTCAACAGGAACAAACCTCACATCATTGACGATCTCACTGAAAACCGCATTCTTGTGGACTCTTCACGATGTGTATTCGCCAATTTGTAGTATCGCGCCCAGTTGTGCAAGGTCTCCGGAGGCAACCATTCTGAAGCACCTTGTGTGGCGAAAAGTAGTTCAATGAAAAAATAAAAGGACTCAAAGCAAGTCTTGCGTTTTTAGAAATATCTGAGACAACAAAGAGACTAATTACGGGCCGGAAGAGAACACACTAATCCTTGGCATGGGTAGGGATTTCTCTCTTCGTCGAATTGTTGAGACCGACTCTGAGGCTCATAAATCCTCCAATCTAAAGATTTTTTGTGCGGATATAAAGCGGCCAGAGCACGAAGCTTACTCTCCAGTATTTAGTGTCGAGATTAGGAATGTGTGGATCTGCATCTGTGACATCAAAGCACACGGCACACAGTTTGTCTGGTAAAGGCCATAATGTCACAGGTCACCCCATCATGCCGTCTGTTCGTACATCAATTAATTCGTCCTTTGGTACATTCATCCGTCCATCCATTTATCCAAAACGGAGTTTTTAAACAAACGAAATGATCAATGAGCAGACTCTTTTGTAACGATAATGAAAACAGATATTTTATACAAACGAAAATACTGAAAATGTATCCTGTTGTTGAAAACGGATGTCCGCGAGACAAAGAGGAACCGCGGATTATTTCATAAGCTTCAGCGCTTTGACGTTCGCAGTGGGTAGGGGGCGAAAAGATCGATTATTCTACGAGATTTTTTATGCTCACTGATTCTGCTTGCAAGGCACTTCATCCCTTCAAGTGAGTAACAGAGACGCTGTGGCGGTTAAGTATTAACCACATCACGACCGCGACAGAAATATTGACAAATTTGTGGTTACATTGTGGATTATCAAGTTTTCAAACTTGTTAATAGATAGGGTTATTCTGTAGGATTTAACGTTTTCACAGCGGTGAGTCTCAAGATGGCTGTCTTCTGGGTTGATGGCCCTGATAATGGAGGCAGTATGACCTCTGAAACGTCGGTAAACTTCTACCAGACTACACGGCGCAACAACCCAGAAGACAGCCATCTTCAGGGTTATAAACTGTAAAATTTGACGTGTTAGTTTATAAACTGAATATATCACATTTATGACGTAATTCTCAGTGTGTTTTGACGTGTAGCATCGTTATGGGAGAATAATTTATGATGGGGCGTTGTGACCACAATAAGAGTACCATGCTGTAGAATTATTTCTAATTTAAGAATTGGGAAGGAGTAATGATGACGTTACTTTTGAGCCAATGTGTCGAGTGTAGTTCCCACAATAACGATGCCATTTTAGTTACTTCCGAGGTAAGTAGCCAGACCAGATAAAAGTAATGATAAACTTACTTTTGGAGCAGACTCTGGCGTGCCTTCCCCACAATTCTGCCCACTGTAGCAATGCCAGGATCGGTTGTGTTCTCCCGACCGAGTTATTGCACATAGGATGCTGTATTATCCACCCCTTCCAACTCTCAGAACTGTAACAATGAACCCTGAGCGGCACAGACTACCCCCCCCCCCACAGATACAAGTACCCCAACCTATGTGGAACGTAAAAACAATACACACACACACACACATACACACGAACCCTCTCATCCCCAAAAACCAGGCGTGATGAATGAGCCTTACATGGTTGTTGACTTCAGCGCTGCCCAGCGGTGAATAATGGAAGTTACGCTTCGCCACGCTGTCGGAAATACTAAAAACGCCTTTCAGAAAAGACACCATGCGCATTTTGTGGGGGTTTCTAAATAGCTGCGTTATTGGATTAAGTAATGGAATATTTAAGTTTTATCTCACTGTTGGAAGTCTTAATTGTTCTCTTCAAGTCTTCTACAAAGACATCTACATTCGATTAAGGGAGTTTTCGTTTTCCAACATTATACAGCAGCAATGATAACTGGATTCTGTTAACCTGTGACATGTTAGTCTTTTAAATCAAAATAGTAAATATATACACTAGGAGTACAGATACTCAATAACTCAGAAATAAGCATACGGAATGCACAGAGACAAAAAATTGAAGGTGATGCCTATCTCAGCATTAACCAGGATATAACAGGGACAAACAAAAAAATCTCAGAATAGAGCAGATACGCGGAACAGGTATATACTGAACATAAGTAAAACTTTTATATGTGTCGCAACCGGATCTGTTTCTGTATTTCTGTACTCTATTTGAAATTTTTACACACACTAGGGGCGTACTATGCATATTATATAGGTGCAGTGGGCTTTCCAACCATTTCCATAAAATGTCAGAGTATTATTAAGTTATGGTTTAAAGCAGACCCATATCTAATATAAAATAATGACCACATTATACTAATAACTTAGTTAAAATGACAAAAATCTATTGATGAAATAAAACAATTGTAAAATACAGGTGCAAGGTATAAACACGTCGTGGCAGATAGAAATGAGGACCGTATGTAGAAGCAGTGGATATTTTCAGAGGCTGGTATATACACGCAGTTCGATGGAAGAAAAACTGAAATACGTGAGAAACTTTCAGGTCGATAAAATGGATAAAGACAGAAGTGCATGACCTACAGAAAGAAATGGAAATAGCATGTAGGCAGAATTTATGACGGTATGTCGTCGAGGAGAGCATGGAACTATATACCTATACGGCGAAGATTAAGATGAAAAAAGGGGGACCATTGACAGAGGTCTTTGTGGCAATTACAGACATTAGGATACAATGGGTGAAGACATGTGCTCGAAAATAACACGGAATCATAAACATTCGGAGCAATTACGTTTAAATATGAAGATTTGTCTTCTGGGTTGTTGCGCTGTGTATTCTGGTAGATGTTTACCAACGTTTCAGAAGTCATCCTGATGACGGAGGCAGTATGACCTCTGAAACGTTCGTAAACATCGACCAGACTACACGGCGCAACAACCCGGAAGACAGAAATCTTCATACTCACAGCTGTGAAAACCTAAAATCTTACACTTTTAAATATATTTGTATGTGTAAGTGAACTGTAAAATTGTGTCTACATTTAGGTTTGTTTTTTAAATCATTTATAGAACAGTACAAATCCTGTTAAAGAATAGAGCCCACACACATTAAAACAGCTGAATTGCACCCTCAAATCCAGAGTCTACTCGAAAATAAATTTTATATCTTGAATCATCATCACCTCTTTCTTTCTTTCTTTCTTTCTTAGTTGTTATAAAAAAATCTTAGCTCAGCGTTTTTCTCCAGAAATATTTTCTTCCCCTGTGTCCTTCTTCTCCCAAGTGTCGTAATGCCCTTTACATACATGTCGCCTAACAGAAAACTGATGTAGTGCGTACCTCGGCATGAGGGTTCGGGGACTTGGACTATCCCCCACTCCACCCCGATCGTCTTTCACGAAACGTGTGAATTGAAGCGTTCATTTCAACACAACAGAGTTTACTGCATGGAGTTCCTATGGGATAGCAGTCGGATGGGACTGAAAGAAAGTCAATAGAATACCAAAGTGCCAGGTAAGGAAACGTCTTTTTCCTTGTACTCCACTGGCGCTGCATTCGACGAATGACCGAGACTGTTTTATGGGAAATTAAAACACCAAACAGGCATGTGGTCGTGTGAGACAGTGGCATGTAGAAAGTCATGTGGGCTGAAGATTTTTAGATCTTATGTTGGTAAAGCATGTTAAATAGATAAATTCTAGGACGTAGCCGTTTTATAAATCATTGTCATATTATCCGCTTAACTGGCTTCCAAAACTTTCGAGACGCAGTTTTCTGTCCAAAGTTTATTCGAAAGACCAGATTTATTTATTCAGTCGGTTTGTATTCCAGTGCCTGCTTTGGTATTTTCCGTAATCATGCTTATGTGTTAAAGTAAATTCGTTGACACTACGTAACTCCGCTAATCTTCTTTATTACGCCGTCTCCTTTACAGGAGGTTGGCGACATATTATGAACCTTCCATCCGTTTCTCGGACTGGGACTGTTCATATATGTTTTTTAGGTAGGTGATACAGAAGTGGTTTGCCATTACCTTCTTATGTGTGTATGGAGTAATTGTTGGGATGCCACGGAGAAACCGGGGAAACTCCGGAGGAAAACTCCGTGTTGCCTAGACCACGGCCTTGCCAAAACACAAGTTATAAATTCGGGCACCGCCGGGAATCGAACCCGGGACCCCAGCATAAGCAATATTAGTTGGTCATTGCTTGCTGTAATACATTTTGGACATTATAAAATAATATTTATGGTTTTTGACGGGAGTTGATCTCTCTTGTGTTGAGCAGTAATACAATTTATTGCTACATTAAATTTTCAAACAGCACTGAAAGTACAAAATTTATATAATTCTTATATGAAGCAAATTTTATGTAAAGCCAGATTCATACTAAGTGCACTTATACAAAACCGACCGCGTGAGTCCATGCTCCAGATTCACACGAAACGCACACTCAGCAAGCCCCATTATAGACACCACCATATATTAGTTCGCATTTACTGATACAGAGTCGTCACCATCACAGCTTAATTTCGAAATTTTCCACATCGCACATTCGTCCAGTCAAACGTGACGGACATCGGCTATTATATTAGAAATATATAGTTTTTTGCCAACAACAATTGTTCTTGACTGCCTTTCTTGTCGAGAAAACGTCTAGCAAGTCGAATTTTTATCTGATTGGGAGAACATATGTCTACTTCCGATCATGAAGCATCACTTCAAAATAATAAAGTTTGATGCAGTTCCTAATATATTGTTTTTAGCTATTAATTAATCTGAACACAACAGACTCCCATTTGAATTACTGACTATCATTTCAGAGAGCATCTGTTTTTGTTCAATAGTGCGAATGAACAGTGTTCTTTGTGATTACAGAGAGGGGCGGGAAAGACACAACAGAAGGGACCCACCTTGAACAAATTATCTGTTTTAGTAAGGAGACGGAACAAGTACTCTGCACTCTGGAGGAACCCTAGCGAATCATATGATACCATTTCCCTGCCAAATGGAACTTCCATGTAGAGCTTGTATCCTAAACTAATTCACAAACTGATTCATTACAGCATGCGAACAGCTCACTATCTTCAAGCGATGGTTCGACTCTAAATTACTAATAACAGAATGAGCTCAGACAGTAAAGTGACTGGTTACGGGCTGAAAGATGGGGATTTGATTTCCTGTTTGGGTAAAAATTTGTTTCGTGACTAGGCTAAAGTCTGGCCCTATAGCTCATATAGCATCTATCAAATGGGTGAAACTGTTTCTCTGCCTGGAAGTAAAACAATTGGAACATGATGAAGCTGACCCAAAACCTCTACTTAGTTTTGAGGTTAAAGCATGAAATTTAATGCTACCCCTTTTACACGCTCTCATGGTGTGGTGATAAGATACAGGGACAATTTAACTTTAACTGATTATGGTATGTACAATTTTATACTGACGAATGGCAAGATTACTGTAAGTAGTGGTTTGGATCGAGGAATCGATCAAAATATCAATCAATGCACTAATGCATTTGCCTTCAGTAAGTGAGGAAATTAACCAAGAAGCCCAGTCATATTAGACAATTCCAAGACCAAACTCGAATCCAGGAACTCAAAAATAAGAAGAAAGAGTGCTGACCACTAACAGTAATGACAGTCTCTCTCTCTCTCTCTCTCTCTCTTTGATGCGAGACTTGGGGACGATACATACCTTAAGAAGAATGGTAATGTAACAATGGTATCTAAACTACATTAAGAGCTGCTAGATAAGTATGAATAACGAACTGGCGGTAACAAAGTAGTCATAGACTATTTTGAAATACTTCATTATCCTGGTGAAACTGAGAAAAGCCACAAAAAACTAGGGCAGAATAGCCGATATCAGGGTTAGATTCGAACCGGTTGTTTCCCGAATACTAAATCAACTTGTTAAAAATAAACTATTAAACCTAGAGACGGGTAAATTTTCTGAAGGATAATGGAAGAGGTATCAAGAAGAGTGGAAAATATTACATCATGAGGGACTACAACATTTTATGTTTCACCGATTGTACTGACGTGATAAAATCAATGACCGTGATCTTGGCTGGACTGTATAACTCTTCGTCGGGAAACCTGAAGGAAAACGATGTGGGAGACCTAGAATAATGTAAACATAAGTCGTACAAAGAAACACGGTGGAATGGTGTGGATTGGATTCAAAAGGCTCAAGAAAGATTCCGCTCTTGGCTCTTCTAAACATTGTAACGCACCCTCGGGTTTTGTAGCAAGCGGATAATTTGACAAAATGAGGTAATACAAGTTTATCAAGAAGAAAAATACATCATGTATTTAATTCCTTCTTTGAGTGACGATCACTTATCAAATGTTTTGACGTTTGCGCATGTTTTCAGATTGTATACACATTTTAGAGTCATTTTGTAAGCTCAAAGGCACAAAATCTCTTTCTGTTTTCACTCATCTGCGTTTTCATTGTTCTCTAATATTCATTCTGCAAAATTATTTGGCTATGCTAAACAAACTTGTTTCCACTTGCTTTTGAATTGGAAATCTGCAAGATGAAACAGCGTTTCAAAATGAACTCCGTACAACAGAGGAGTACAGAAATTTTTAGTGTTGTAAAAATAAGGACGACTGGCGATATTCAATACGTGTTTTAATATGTATATAGTTTTCGTGCTAAATGATGTCAGGCATGAACGGCCTGCGTCATATTTGTGCGTTACACGGAGTTTATATGGTCACAGTACTACGGAGCTGACACGCGAAAAAATTTAAGGCCTTTCTAAGAGGTTTTAAAAATAGGGAAATGTTCTTTCATGTTCCGATCTATTCTACATAACATGGATGGTATGTAAGTAGTATATAAATAATGAAATTATACTTTATGGATGCAACTTGTTTAAAAAATTAAAGCATATTTATTGTTGGTTGGTGAAGGTCTATATGAGTAATTGAGGAATTAACTGCACACAAAAATTTGCCAAAATTTTATGGCAATCCCAACAAATAACATTTCAAGATGTCGTTTCGAGTTTCAATCAATGGACATTAGAAGCGAGTTAGAAACTGACAAAACACACTGAACCATGCGTTACGTAATCAGTATCATCATAATGATTACAATTACCATTAATTATTAACTCCAAATGTAATTAACGCACAGAGGAAACATACTATTAATCAATCTCTCTGAATAGCACTATAGTGTAATGGTTCGCATGGAGAGAGGTCTGCGCTTTATGTACTGAACGTCGGATCTACATGCATACGCCTATCAACTGGACCACAGAGCGTAGGGGAGGGGCGAAGAGGAGTAGGGACGAGGGAGAGACAGGAACAGCAAAATGGTTGATATTACATGTGTTGTACTACTCACCAATTAGCCTATTGTTGGAGTGAGCCGATAGAGGATAAGATGGGCACAGCATGTAGCACGAATGAGATAAGCGAGAAAATACATAAAATATCTTCAGAGATTTGTCTATATGTGTGGATAATAAAGAAATGGCTACAAACGGATGTAGGATCCGTCTGTATAGTTTAATATAATTTATTTCAAATAATAAATATATTTAAAGCAAATGACATAATAATAAAGATGGATAATTATAAACATCAAATAGAATATTTTTCAGTTGGGGTCGATTTATAAGAAGTTGTCGCGGCCAGTCAATGTCATAAACCATCTATACCTTGACCCCACGATAAGCAAAATGTGGTTGGTGTGCCGCCATGACTCTTCGACAATATTTAGTGTCCGGCGAGTGTAGAAAGGTTGTGCAACATTTGTCTAACGCCACTGCTGCGTTTCTTATTTCCCTGGTTACCCTGCCGTCATCGTCTGCGATGAGGCGTAAAAGAGCACCCTTAGAATTTCAGTGTACTCCAGACAACAAACCTTTCCAGTCTTGTTATATGAGGGTATTAACACACCCGTTTAAATCCCCAACCTGGACGACAGGAAACTTATATTTCGGGATATTTAAACAATAGATAAAGTGCCTTTGACCGTACCATTTACATTCACCACGAAATGGTTAAGAATGACAGACAAAAGAAGAACATGTTTTGGAAACAGACCATAATTAAACATACTATTTGAGCGCCAAAAGAAACAGAATGTAGATTAAATTCATATGGTCTAATTTCAGGTTTCTGTGAACATTCGGGTTCCATAAAAGACCGGCGATTTCTAGACCACCTGAGGGATTATCTGGTTCTCACGAAGGACTCTGCTCAACAGAATTAACCTACGGTGGAAGTAATTTGGTAACCCCTGCACGCTATTCTACAGTAGTTTGTTATTTTTATTCAAAACACCCCTATATAAAAACCACAGCTATTTAAACTTTGACGCTAATATTTTCCTTTCTTTTGATTAGAAAACTTTTTAAATACCCTGCAATAATGAACTAAGCAAGTTCAGTTTTCATGCAACATCTGCGTACATGCATGGACTGTGTTTTATTCATTAAACAGCCATTACTTGTGGCTTGCATATTAAAGAACGTTCTGTCCAGTTCATTTAAAATGTTACAACTTGAAATCCGGTAACTGAGAGAGAGAGAGAGAGAGAGAGAGAAATGGTCGCGTTTGTGAGAAAAATAATTCTAACAGCTAAGCTGCAGTGTACGGCCAAATTAATTCAATGTCCAATATACGAACTCTGTTTTAACAAAATGATGTAGGCTTATGCGTTATTAATAATCCAGAACGAAAATTGTGTGCGTCTGTGGGGACGGCAGTCATCTTGTTTTGATTCTAACGAAGAACATGAAGGTGTGTACTGTTCTATTCGGTTTATTAGCCTCCAAATAATTAAACATCTGAAAGTGTTTTATGCTTATACTTTCAAAATTAGGTGAACGTTTTACACTTTTGTCTTCTGGTTTCTACCATCTTAGGATTTTCTTTCTTAGATCTCTGCAGTTAATTCACGGGCAGTTGAATATAATGAAAGACCACGTTTCAACTACCATTCGGTTCTTTACGACCAGCTGAACATTCCCTACCAAATGTTTCCAAAAGCTTTTATTTCTACTTTCACTCGAAAATTCTCGACCTGCTGCTTCCCACAGCCTTCTTTCGTTCTTCGTTACTGCCACCTGACTGAACATTCTACACTCATTATTTCTAATGTCTCGCTATTCAAGGTCACCGTTGTTTCAACGTGGCAGCTGAAAGTTGTCTGCTCTTTCTTTTCCATCTCTTCTGCTTTCTTTTACGTGGCCCCAATCTGCAGGCTTTGTCAAAGAAACGTTTTTCCCAATGCTACATGTGACTGGCAACACAAGAGATGCAGCATTTTCAAGGGAAAAAGAGAGAAATTTATGTGATGAGAGTTGGTGACTCCCTCGGGAGAAAAGGGGGCTGAACCTAGTAACTCTATCAACGAGCCGACGTGACCGGAAGCAGGCGTATCTTACACCCCGCGTCGCACATGAAACAAAATTGTTTCCGAACGTAAATGACGAGCACAGTCACTATAGAGTACTAAAAACAATGCACACAAAATTTTGGTTGGAAAATCTGAAGGGAGGAGACCACGACGTAGATGTACGTGGATGGGTCTTAGGGAAATCGGGTCTAGGGGTATAGATTAAGTTCATCTGGCTCAGGATAGGGACCAGTGATTAGTTCTTGCGAACACGGTAATGAATCTTCGTGTTCCATAAAATGGAGGGAATTTCTTTCCTAGCCTACCTGCCTGCCTGAACGTACTATTTAGCTTCTCAATGAGAACTCTGTATCATGGAATTCATAAAACAATCGATGTTTACAGCGATCAGTCAGATAAGACCATCAACATATTCTGCCAGCACTAATTCTGTTATAGACTATTTCAAATTCGGTTTCGGATTTAACAAACGTCGAATTCGAGGAAATTATCTACCTTAATTACTTGTGCTTTCATGTTTCCTCCCCCCCCCACCCGTTCACGCTGCATGTTCACCCAGTTTTGGCAGGAATATAAAGGAGGACATTCACTGTTGAACAACTCTGACTTCTCAATTTTCTGATCTCTAGTATTTTTATTAGTAGGTTTCTTCTCAAATACTTCCGAATTAAGTATTTTCCTCTAGAAATAAAGTGCAATTCGAAGGAATATAAAATACGCTTCCGTGGAATATTTACAGCCCTAAATATTTTTACTGTAAGAGACTGCTAAAATTCCGCCAACCCGCCAAGCTGGAGGATCATCCATTGTCGGCTGTCGATGACTCTTATTCAGTTTATTCGCCGCTACCCTTCATCCCTTCACTTCTGGAGGCCGTTTCCATTGTCCCCAGCCTGGGGACGTGCCATGCCGCCGTGACATGAGACACACTTAGCGTGGTATAAAAATAAGAATTATTTATAAAGCAATTATTAGCATCAGAACATAAATACAAAACAGAGTGGAGGAAAATGTTCGTATCTGTCAAAGAAAAATGTTTTTAAAATGTTAAAATTATACACTTGTCAGGAAAAACGTATGATTCATAAACTTATAAAACAATGGGTAACGTCGCTGAAATATTTATAATAAATAACGCCAAAATATACAAGACCAGTGGAAGCAAATGGTCATATTTCTAGTGTGACATATGTCCCTTTGCACTCCGCTATTAAATTGGCCATGTTAATTTTGCGTACTTCGCTCCAAGTCTGTACTTTGGTTCAAACTATACAAAACAGTGGTCAATAATTATGTATTAGATTAGCAAATAAACACAAATTTCTATATGATGGTTCTGCCAGCTTTCGGAGTGGAGAAGTCGGTTTATGCCTCGTGTTCGTTCATCAAAGCGATATAATTTGGTGCTAAATTCATCTGGCCGCTTTGGCGCTGTGTGCATGTAATTTATCACCTGACGCTCATCGGTCACATGGCGGCAGCACTATCATTCATCATCAAGCCATCGCACCATTCCACCTGGCCAGTGTGCCGTGAATTACCTCAGTAGACGCTGTGGCGTTCACGTTCTTAAGTGAACTCATTTCGAAAAACAAAAGTGAATTTTCATATGCACATTTTTGTACGGAATGAATGCCCAGTAATTTTAATCATCAATCAAAACCTTTCCGTAATATTTTTAAAAGATGGCTGAGAAGAATCTAATGGTATTCTGTTTGAATATTGCCCTAGAGAGATGTCTTGATTAATGACTCAAATAAACCACCGCTGTTATGCTTAATCCATTTCGAATCAGAAAACGAAATTCATATGAATGTATGAACTTGTAATGCTCTGTAAACGTTAGGTTCTGTGCTACACAAAGGAGAAGATAAATCCCTGTCATTCACATCAAGAGAGAAAACAAAGCAATAACATCTTCAATTTTATGTCCCATAACAAAGAATCCTATTTTCTTGAAACCCTAGTATCATAAGTGAGCGAACTTGCATGGTCTTCTGAGCCAGAGAATTTCAGTGTTCATTTCTGCTGCAAGAACAATCATTGTTTGGAGGAGGAGCATAAAAAGGCTAAAGAAGAAGAAGAAGAAGAAGATCAAGTATAAGGATGAGTAATGAAAAAGCAAAAAGAACTTACTCCATGGAGCAACGTCCTTGTTGAGAAGATGACGGTCGGTCAGCTGGTTGTCTTCTATGGACACAGAAGGTTCATAACCGTGTTTGCTATCCTGAGCCAGATAAATCCAGTCTATATCCTCACACCTTATTATTTTCTGACAGTCCAAACTTTAACATTATCCTCCCATCGAAACCTAGAACTCCAAAGTAGTCTCTACCGTTCAGGTTTTCCGATTACAATTTCGTATGCATTTTTCATCCCTCCCATGCGAACTACGTGTCTAACCTCTGTCACATTTGATTGGACCACCTTAATATAAGTGACGACCACAAATCATAAAGCACAATGTTATGCAAATTTCTCCATCCTCCTGTTTTTTTCTCTCTTTTAGGCCCAAATATTCTCAGTAGCACATTGTTTACAAATACCCTCGACCTATGTTCTTCGAAGAAAGAAAGCAATAAAAAAGGTCAAAAGAGAAGGATACGAGAAAGGGCAAGGAAAGGTGAGGTGGAGTAAGTTAAAAAATAGGGCAAGACAAGATAAGGTAAGGTAAAGTAAGGTGATAGGTAATGTACTAAATTAAACGATTCGGAAAACTTTAATTACGTTTGGACTATGCAGTTCGTCCAAAAAATTAGTGGTAATGAGAATAACTACGTTAATGATTACTAAAGTAAGAGATTTGGAACTCAACGAAATGCGCCCGTTTCTCGATATCAAAGTTGATACATTTCACATCATTGTCGGGGCTCAGATAGGTTTTGGGGCCCATTTGGCGGGTACCCAGGGATTTCTCCTAGAGGCCTAAGATAAACACTCAATTCACTCAAATTGTAATTTTTGTCTCACGCACAGGGACCTCTGAAATAGGTGATGATGTCGTCTTGCTACAAGATCAGGGAGTAACTGAACGTAGAAATTTAAAATAATTACTTTCATCTGCACTGAATGCTTCTGCATAATGGCATGTCCTTGTAGAAGGAGAGGAGTAACGAAATAAGAAAACAGTGACAAAAGGGACATGGGAATTTGTAGCAGGTAGCACCATTCATCATAATCTTCATTATCATTTTACCAAATTGATGATGCTCTTCTGGGTTTTGGCGCAATGATGACTGATCGTATGCGACGCTACGTAATATGAACAGTTAAAACAGCGTCGTTAAATAACCTAAGAAAGAACTAATCCAAGAAACATCTGCATATGACTCCTAAAACAGGCTTACTCAAATTATATCTAGAATGACTATGAATAATAAAGTGGGTAGGATATGGTAGGAAGCGTAGTTCCGTCTTATAATGTGTCGTGTACGACTTAGGATTGCCAATCTCTGGTCCAAAATGTCAACCAAGGAACTACCGTGTATGCAGACGGAATACTGACCCCTGGAAAGAGAAATGCTTACATATTAATAAATCTGTATGTGTAAAGGTAAATTTCAGGATTCCTATTCACAAACCCCAATATAAATAAGAACTGGACTGAGAAGTAAGGCCTATCATAAGATAAACGAGAAATAACCTACGCGAAATTCGCAATGGCATGCAAATTCAAACGCAAAATCTTTCTTGAAGACAGTCAATGTAATTACAGATTAAGAAAGAAAGCAAAAAGGAAGACAAAATTAACTATAGGCAAATGAACTCAACAATCGTCATTCTCTGTCTCTGTCTCTGTCTCTGTCTTAATGTCTGAGACCATAACCGAGAAAGTCGAAATTGGATAAAACTTTGCAGAAATTTGTATTTCCTTTCAGGAATGAAAATTAGTGGATAAGGACACGCAAATTAATTGAAACGTCACATTCTACAACCGGAACTCTGGATAAGAAAAAGGTTTAAAAGTAATTATCTGTTTGAATAAGTTCCTTCATTCCAAAGAGCTGCAAGAGAAAGACGCACGCGAAGGAAATTCATGTCACAGATGTCCTAAAAAGAATACAACCTGTACAGTTCGCAGTGCCATCTATCTATACAATGAGCGATTATATGCTTGATAAAAATTATGAATTGGTAAAATCATAGATAAAAGAGTTTGTGACTGACTTTTATATTTTCGATTTTCGTGAATAATAAATGACACAAATTTTACACTAAAATTCAATCCATGTCATGCCAAACGTAAACAAAAGAATTAGTTCTAGAATGCATGCATAGAGCAACAATTCAGGTTGATTCACTCTGTAATTGCCTCTAAATTTTGGATTCGAAACACCACCCCCCTGAATACGAGACAGAAGTATTAATTATTTTGTGAAAACAGGCTCTCAAATTGTGTTTCTTAGAAACTAAAGCCTTTATTTAACGACTGGCGTTAAGTCACTTGAAATAACTGCTTTAATTTTTAAACCTCTTGTTTGTAGATAGAGCTATGTAAGTGGAATTTGATACCTTGAGCTGGAAATGGAAACTTCTGTGATAATTATAAGATAGTAGGCTCCTTTGCTACAAAGTTAGAGAATATTACACAAGCATTCTCATATAAAAGCAGTGCAAAAGCAGTTGTATAATTCAGAATCTCCAAGCTCGCTACAGATGTACTTAATCCGAAAGGTTTTGCTTTCGCCATAAAGAAAGGAAAATTCTCTCTAGCAGATTTCAGCACACGCAGAAGAAAACCATCGCACGACTTCATAGGCTACATCTGTGTGTAAATCTCAAGTCGAGTTGTCTTTATTAACTACTTCAGTAATTTTCTTTTATCAACGAATTTTGAAATGGATTACATTTTTAAATCGTCCTTTAAGTACCAACCACACAATTCGATTTGCAATTTAATTTGCCAATGGATGAGATTTTTTAACATCTTGACAACAAACAAACATACTGGCAAACTGGCTGACTGACAACGTAACAAACTAACTAATCAACCATTTCACTGATTAGTCCATAGTCATTCAGGAATGTCCTGCTTTTATTTGACCAGAACTGTCAGCATTCCTACAGTTGGGCACTATATTTAGATAAATCCACCCACTTCACAACCTGAAAACGTCTTTTCTATAAAAAATGCTAATATCATTCTATCGTTGTATCTATCAATGGTCTATCATCATGAAATCGTCAACAGTATCTTTAAGTATTAGACTAATTAAAATCTACTTTTATCGATTAATTTTTTACAGAACTTCCAACACTGCATTCTTCGTCATAGACCACAGTTAAAACGTATCTTTTATGAACGATACTTTTCCATCCTTTCCAACATATTTATAAAATTTATACGTATAATTTGAAATTCTGTGTGTCATCTCACATCAACAATCCACCTTTGAACTCGGAAACTACACTCCAGAATCTTCAATTATTTAATTAATTTTCATATATATATATATAAATTTCTGCAAGAATTTCTTGTATATGAGGGTTAGTTTATCTCAGGTTCCTTGATTTTCTTGCTTAAAGTATTAAGTGAAGAGTATGAATATCTAATTGTGATAAATTTCCCGATTATTTTACTACATTGTTCCTCTTAGTTTTAAACTTTATCCCCTGCATTTTGTTACCACATAGCGTTACTATGCGGATTCTCATGAATTCAGAATCGCTTCAGATAATAAACAACACAACCAACAGCTACTTTCAAGCCTGAAGAGTTTAGTTTGTCTAATCCGTCGTGGTTCAGTTCTTCATAATCCTTCAAGTTTCCGAGTGCCCCTCCCCCCCATCACTGTCTTACCCTTTCTCATCCTTCACCTAAACTTCATGTCTTCCTGTTTCCACTCACACTCCTGGGATATGTAAATATATAGGCCTGTATTTTCTAATATGACATATAATTGTCTTTCAACAAAATTATATCGCCATTAATTGTTTTGCTTGGCTAATAATTACGGTAGTAATGACTTTTTCTTTATTATCCCTACAGAATGCCAGGCTAAAAATTATCTACAGATAAAAGTATCGAAATAAATAGAAGCTATATTGTATATTGGAGAAATGCCACACAAAATGTACTTTTGAATATTTTACTCTATAAATCCAATATGCCGTCTGTTTACCAGCGTGAGATACCTGGTAACATTAAGCAATATTTAATTTATTTATAAAAACCCAAGTTTTCAAAGCATAATAAAAATTTCGCTGGGGGACCGTTCATCTCATGGTGTCTACACATAGGAAAACCTAAAACAAAAAGTGGGGAGGAGGAGTTTATGTTTCTGGTATCAAACCGGCGATTACAGTGTGAGAGCAGTCAGACACTGGAATGACTAAAATATTTCTCTATTTGAATGTTATTGGAATATACGTATTTTAAACGAGCTGTAGGATAATAGGTAATTTCCTACACTTCTAGAAATGCGTATGATAAAATCTAGAACCGAACATAAATCTACATGAAACGTAATTGGCGTACTGAACATCCACCAACAGATCTGTGCCTATGTTGTATTATGTTGAGGGATCAAGCTACCAGACCACAAGGTAAACTCCGCAGTGGTACACTCTTCCGAAAATCAATGAGAACATTCTAATCCCTGCGAGATGAGTTTCTGAAATATATTTCCCCTTCATCATTGCCTAGCAAATACGTTTTCCATTATCCTCATTTTCTACTAACCACTTGTATCATCATGTTTCATCCTACTAGCTATACATTGAAAGTTTAATTCCATTTGCTTGTCCTTCCATCTCATTCCCTCTCAATAATCCTTTTCTCACTACCATCCCCTGCATTTTGTTCCATAACTACCCCCCAACTCTCATTCCAGCGTCTTTACACTCTTTACAGGAAATTGCACCCCCCACCATTTCCTAGCTACGAGCGTCTCAGCTTTTACAACTGCCGTTTCGTCGGACCGATTTCCCATCTCCACCCATCCTTATTCTCTTCTCATCCTTCCTCACTCCTTCCACTTATTCTTACGACGTACAAAAAGCAATAAATTTAGTTTTCAACCTCCTTTATAAATTTGCAAGCTTTCGACTTGATTCAGTGTTCTGTACCAGGTTAGGAGGGAGTATTATTGCAAAGCAGTTCACTGTCATGATACAACTACTCAAGGGATGGGGTTGTGGCGAGAAGCAACCCTCACTCCATCCCCTTTCAATTTCTCTTGAAGCCGCAATGGAAATCGGGAAGGAGGTAGCGAGGAGGGCAATTAATCTCGGAGCGTGTAATCGTAGGCTCTGTGGCCACTGCTCGCTACCCACGGAACTGGGAAAAGGTTTTCTGCATTAACTCTCTAAACCACTTCTTGAAATATTACAACATTTAGTGCGGATTAAAAACCACATCAAATTGGCAATAACATTTCTTCCTCTGGTTTATAACGTTTTTTACTTAGAATAACAAATTATCTTACAGTAGGTGTCTGTATTAAAACGAAAATATTTCATAAAATTAAAATGAATATATTAAAAAGGAAAAGTTTGAGGATGTGGATTGGACTAATCTGGCTCAATAAAGGGTAAAGTTCCGGGCACTTATGAACCTTCGACTTTCATAAAAAAAACATGGAATTTATATACTAGTGGAAAAACACGCTAAGTCATACTCTACATTAGGCGAAAGTTATAAAACAGGGAACATGTTAACATAAGAGCAGGCCGGCAGCTGTGGAAAATGAAAGCCATTCAGCTCAGATTTCTTTTTGAGATTTCAGGTTCTGACGGTAGCGAGTACTTACGAG
The DNA here is from genome assembly GCF_000696155.1 of Zootermopsis nevadensis. Next base: position 1,154,149 of record NW_019060809.1, on the reverse strand, counting down.
GTGCGATCGGAAAGTTTCTAGACTGCGCCTATAAAAACACGTACACTTATCTCAGGTATTAAATTCATCCATCACCCTCGAAGTAGTTCCCCTGGGAGTGAACACAACGATCCCAGCGCCGCTGCCAAGCCTGGAAGCTTCCCTGGAAATCTTTCTTTGTCAGCCTGTCAAGCACCATCTGCCATTCTGCCTGAATCTCTTCTATCGTCTCAAATCTCCTTCCCTTTAGCTGAATTTTCATCTTTGGGAAGAGGAAGAAGT
>NW_019060809.1:1127450-1144077 GCF_000696155.1 Zootermopsis nevadensis | reverse complement strand
CTGCAATCTGTGTTCCTCCCTCTGAGTGAGAGACCATGTTTCGCACCCATACAAAACAACAGGCAAGATTATTGTTTTGTATACTTTAATTTTCAGGTTCTTAGAAATCAGACGGGAAGACAAAATATTTTGAACTGAGAAGTAGCAAGCATTTCCAGAATCTAGTCTCCTCCTAACATCCTCATGAGTATCACACAAAAGACCATAAACAGACTATATCTTAAAGTGTGAGAATTGTTTCAGTCGCCTTTCGTTTTCTGATACCCGTGTTGCATGTCCCGCGATGTTTACAGCAATGGGTTTGAAACTACGGTATCACGTTCTTTGAGACGCGACATGATGGAAGCAGTGTTGTCGTATACGTTACAACGTATCCTAGCAGTATAAAAGGATACACAGCATGACGAAAACAAATTCTCAAATCAGACTTTCGGTTGTGACAATTATGGCCAGTACGACGCTAACAAAATACTGTCATGCATTGTAATGCACAGCCGGATACTGAAGGCGGCTCTGGTAGCCCAACACTACAAGATTTCAGGCTATGTCCAGTTCGCAACCACATTTTGAAACCAGGCTTCTCTGATCTTATCGTAGTAGTGTATTTAGTCTTACGGGAGGAAATGAAAAAATGTAACTTGAATGCCTTGTAAAATATTCGTTTCTGTCGCAGCATATGTTTAAACTACCTGGTAGCTCTGAAACGGATATCATACAGATTTTACGTTGGTTCAATCGCGCTACTCTTCGCTAACTGCAAGATCTATATAAAAGGACATCCTAAAGCTCAAAAATACTTTCGCTCTGAAGATGGCACCTGTAATGTTTGTTGAAACGTTGGAAAACCTTTAACATTCGACACGTCTCACTCCAGATGCTGAAGTTATTAACTGAAATTCCACATTTTTAAAACATATGTACTTAGTTGTTATATTTTCTGCACTTGGTAGGAAAAAAAACCAACTAATTTCGTTCTGGTTTTGACAAACAAGTTTATATTTTTCGTCCGATGGCACTATATCACAGTAAAAGGAACTGAAGGTTGAATGGTCTGAAGAATATCTTATCAATGCCGTATCTCCCATTCGGAATGACGAGATACAGACAAAAGCAGTGGCCAAAAGGTAGAGAATTATAGATAGAAATTTACGGTCACACGATGGTAAAAAACAACAGTGCGTGCGATGTAACCAAAGTCACACCGTACAGAAAATATTTTTTCAAGGCGTTCACGACAAAACCCTGGAGTCATACTCATATTTTTAATGTTGGTAAACGAGTACCATAATAGGTACACAAATTAATTTCGTTTTAAAACCTTTTATGAAGATGACAAAATAAGAGAAGTTTAGCACGGCCGCATCAACTTTGCTTGTCTTAATCCACGGCCACTTCCTTCCACAACCTTCCAAATTCATCACCGACTCTGATCCTCTCATTCGACAGCACGTTAACCTACGCATTTGAAGTAAAACACCAATAAATAAACTAAGAAATGTAAAGTTGTGAGACGAAACGTCGTGGCCTAGTTGTTACAAATCCTGCTTCATATTTCGGAAGTCCTGGGCCGACGGACCCGGAGACCGGCTAATCTTGGTGAAATGTTTCGTGCTTTGTCCCATTATCTTCCGGAAAATGCTGAGACAGTACATTAAATTAGGCTACGACTGCTTTGTTCCGTATAATTCCCAACTTATTATTATTCATATCAACTGATGTTAACAACCTTAGCTACAGAATCCTTAAATAAACAACAAATAAACAGAAATCTTCATACTCACCGCTGTGAAAACCTCAAATCATACAAACAGAAATAACTGTACTTGAAAAAATCAACATTCAGGTATGAAACACGAATGCCATGTCGTATATAGGCATATTTCCTACCTCCCTTCATCATTCACCTTCAGCCTCCCTTATCCCGCTCAATACCCTTTCATTACGCATCTCATGTGACAAGAGGGCCGAGACGCTCCGAAGGATACGAACCATCTCAGGAGACAACAAAGAGGAAATCAACTTAGGCTGATGTCATGGTTCAGTGAGTTCAAATACATCATTCTCTCCACAGCAGACTTCGGAGGTAAGTTCATCTCTGTTTATATTTACAGGGGGTTCCAATGAAAGCCTCCCCACTGCCTAATCACCATAAGGCGTATGGGGACATGAAGGTAAAGCTTCGAGCATTGCAAATCTCTTCACTAGATGTCAAGTACATCGGTTAGGGTTGTACTGGTGCGTCATGTTATGGAACAAATTATATACATCGTTAACGACCGTATTTATACTGTCTACTATTGTCTTAATATTTGTTTAGGGCCCACTGCTCCATTTTCAGTTTGTCAGGTCCTGGAGCTGGTTTAGATGTGGAGAATAGAAATTCCCTTCTCCTTCCAGAAACTGGTAACAAGAAAGTAAGGAGGAAAGAAAGAAAGAAAGAAAGAAAGAAAGAAAGAAAGAAAGAAAGAATAGTAGAACGTGAAAAACGAAAGAAATAGAAAACAAAGAAAAGAGGAGGAAAGAAAGGAAAAAGGAAATATAATAAACAATTTGGGGAAGAAAGATGTACATAAGATAAAAACTACACAAATAAATAAACGAACAAAATAAAAAAGTAAGCAAGGCAGGAAGGAAATAATACGTTATAATTTAATTTTGAGCAAATGCTACACCCTTCAGGTCAATGCTGATTTCAGCCGTCTGAAATATTAAAAGCAGAAAATGGCTAGTCTGATAAAAGTCGAAAATGCAAGCGGCAATATATTGATTACAGTCCAGAATATCTTCACCATTACGAAGGGTAGTTGAGGGGGGGAGGGGGTTGGTGGCCGCCTACGTGGCTCAGGGTCTTCGTGAAAAAGGCTACAGTCACTCAACTCATCAGACCCCCTGCTTAGGGAATCGATGGCTCATTCGTTACATCGTTCAATAAAACCAGCCACTGAATCCTGTTCACACAAAGCCATATTTCTCCAAGATCCATTTAAAAATTATTTCTTCATCTGTTTGCAGAAACACAAGTATTAACGTTAGTCGCTTTACGTGTACAGAATGCGAGAAACTAGTACCTAATAGAAGCTTTAATAAAATAAGAGATATATTGTACGTAAATGAAACAAATGATCTGCAGTGTAGATAGGACCTTACCTACCCAACCCTAGACGAGAAATACACTCAAAATATCTTTTGGTGAACCTGACAGGAATAATCACTTGGGAAATCTAAGAGCAGACGGAAATTAAACTACATCTAGTGGATTAGAGTCGTTTGGCTTGAGATATTGTCTAGTGGTGGGATTTTGTAACCACGGTAACACGCTTTGAGGTTATATAACATTTGGGAATTTCTTACCACCTAAACGACCATCAGTTTCTCAAGAAAGACTCCGCTGAGCTTCACACTTGTTCCCTTTTTCAATGCAAATCTGAGGAAGAAGGTAGACTACACGCCTTGCCTGTGTCTTCTCTAATTTAGTGCATCAACATAGTAGCAAGCAAGACAAGTAGAAGAGGTGAAGTTTGGGGGTGAGGAGCTGCCTTGTGGTGGGAATACGTCGTCTCTGTTTACCTACAACCCCATCTTCGCCTTCTCCAACTCTGTCCTAGATCCGTGAAGCTCTGGGGAAGACCTCCCTTCTCTCCGAAGGGAAATGTTAGCTAATGCTAATTGGCCACCGCCACCACTATTACTACAACCCACGGCACTGGAACAAACACTAACGCCGACACTAGACGTACAACAATGCGTGCTATGCGAAAACTTGTGCAACTGTTCTCGAAATGAATGGACAGCGCTAACGTGGACATGACATAATTTAAAGCACTTGTCCTAACGTAACGTCAAGTCACACGTCTACGCATTCTGACAAGAAACGAAAATGAAGTATTGTTCTCACTGGAAGGACGGATGGTGAAAAATGGAAATAACATTAATTTACAGTATGTTAAAAGAATCTTGTAACAGAATTAATTTGCATCAAAATCGTTCGTTGGTTATTTAACAACAGTGCACTAATTTCAGAAGTAGATTTATGAAATTTTAGGTTATTTAACAACGGTATTTAATTGCAGAGAATATATAATATGGTATTAGACGTTCAGACGCTAACGAAAGGTGAGTACGTTAGGATATTGAAAAGATAAGTTTGAGGCTTGCATACAGGTAGATCTGTTATCCACGCATATCTCGACGGAAAGCGAAGATAGAATATTTCATTCAGTCTCTAGCGTAAAGATCAACGTTACTCAATTACGAAGGTCGTCTGTTAAAACTGTTTAGGGTAATAGCCGTCGTTTATTCGGAGGATAATAATAAACCCATAAATTCACTCTGTGAGCGAAATAAAGAGTTAAAGTAGGTGGCACATATAGTTTGCATTAAGCTCTAAGGGGTAAGGAATTTAAAAAAAATTCCAGTCGGAACTGACAGACCATCTCTCGATTAAAATATTTTTCGTAGAGATGACTGCATTTCAGATCTCTTACCTGCTAGCCACTCATCGTCATTTTTCCATTTCATTCTACGTTATGAATTTCTGTTTTTTAAACACCGGCAAACTAATAAATCAATGAAAATACTTGCAAATGATTGACCAACATGAAAACAATTTAGTAAATTTGAAATTAAGTACCCGAAGAACAGAAGAAAATTACAATGAGAAGCTTCATAACTTTTACAGTATACGTAATCCTGCTGCGATAAATAAACACAGAAAGACGGACTGAGAAAAATCATGTAGTACGAGTGGGATAAAGCATGAAACTTTGAATATGGCATAATTTTAATACAAATAAGGCAATTTCTTAAAAATCAACTGCCGAAGAAAAACACTTACCCAGGAAGACAACGTAACAACCAGTTCTAATATATGAAGAACGGGAACACTAGAATAAAATATTACTTTCTGAACACCCAGTTCCAACATTTGGTCGTAGCTTAGCACTAACAAAACACATACTAGGAATACTTGGTAAAAAACGAAAGAATTCTCGAAATTTCGAGCTTTAATAACTAGTTTCAAACTTTTTAATCCTATCATACGCACCTTTTGAAAGTTTTACTAATGATAAATCACTCGGAATCCCTAAAAATTACAACTTATTTCTCTCCTGAAGTTGTAGGCGGATTTTCAATACAAAACACTTAAAAGCAGTGATTCATAGAACAAATATTTATCAGCGTCGTGCACAAAAATTATCTAAAGCACCTACGAAAATAAAGGCAGGAATAAACCATTTATTTAACGTATCGGTCAATGACTCAGGTTATGTAGAGACAAATGATACGGCGATTATTATATAATGAATAGGAAAGGATGTGAATGGATGCGAAATTGGCCTAATTTAAGGCACTGCCTCCTCGGTATTTGTTTAACGAGACTAAAGAAAACAATAGGAAACCTCGGTCAGGATTGTTAATCTCCGGGCAGAGATTTGAACCCCAGACCTTACACATACGAAGCATGCGTGATAATCAATGGTCGCGACATTCGGTGGCGTAAAATAAACTCTGTGTGGCATACGTGATAAATAATACGAGAAACAGAGACGAAAATAATATGATAGTCTTGGAAAAATGTGGTAACGGTAAGCGACAGCCAATTAATTTAGTTACTTCGAATGTCTTCGTTTGTACAAGGCAGAAACATCGCTCTGAAAGAGCGGATTACAGAAATACTTAGTAGCTTAAAAGGAATCTTTAATGAAATGTTTTTATAATCTATATCTTGGAATACTAATATAAACTACACTTCATATCAAGACCAAAGTGTATTTATATTCACTTAAATATATTTTGAGAAAGTACAAGTGTAGAAAGTCAGATAGGTATGTAATACCACGTATTTAGTGGCGCAAATATGTTACCGAAGATGATAACTTGATGATAATAAGGCTAGAAGACAGATAAACAGAGCTCGTGGTGCCGAGTTTTGGTTTGTGGACAATATATTGGACTGGCACGAAGGCGTAGGCCATTCAAATAAATGTGCTGAGAAGTAGATGAACGGACGGACGGACGGACGGACAGACAGACATATGTACATATAACATACAGAAATGCATGTGTAGATAGATGTCTTAGGTATGTAGAGAACGCACATATAACCAATGGACATACATACATTAAGTCGATACACAGGTAGAGATAGATAGGCCAATCGATAAACAGAAAAGTAAATTGCAGTAAAACTTATGGAAATGGAAATTATTTATAAGTAACAGAAAGATCAATATAATGTCCTACTTCTCTTTCTCAGTAAACAGGACAGTAGATTTAAAAACAATGCGCACTTCTTTGCTTCCATACTTTGTATTTTATCTTTCGTGATGAACATGGAATTTGACCTGGCAGAATTATTTTCAGCAGCTAAATGCTTCCCTCTCTTACACAGCACTGGACACAAAGCAAGATAACGCATCTAAAGCCTACTTCATTTACTCGTCTATAAGTATGTAAAAAATAAGCAGACTAAAAGCAGGTCTGTTGCATTTCTTGCTACAATATTTTAGAGCTACAGCCAATTAAAGTTCTGGTTTTAGGCAATATTGGTCCAGAAGTACAAAGACAAAAGCGACTCAAAAAAGCAAAACTAGTCTATGAAACTAAACAAATGTGTAAGCGGCCATCGAGAATCATAAACGGTCATAGTGACAGAACTTGATGAAAATTAATAGAGGCCCACTGAAACTTTCCTTCACATACATAATTACAAATTGCATTGCCTACAGTATAAGCTTTTAAGTAAACAAATTTAATTGGTAGAGAATTAACACACATTCACATTTATTGTTGAAATATATTATCAATAGAAAACTATACTACAGCTTCAACTAATTAATATTACAGATATTACATCGGTACTGACACATAATTTGCATTTTTGTATTTCGTTAAATATAATTATCATATCGGAAAACATTTAAAAAGTAGTCAGCATTTTAAACGAGAACATGTTTCAAACGTGAAACCGCTTTTAAGAAATTCATTAAGTCTGAAGTCTAAAGTAACTAATTAAATGACATTCGATCAGGTGGTCACGATATCCTTTGGCTTTTATGGAACCTATGGTCAACAGATCCATACTGAGCCAGCAGAAATAATTTTATCAGTTACAATAAAGACAATCCCTTGTCGGCTGTCAGTGACTGCTTAATTACGATAATATAAAGTAGGACTTGTAACAAAATGATAGGGGATAAAATAAACCTGGACAGAATAATTTCAATGTGGATATCAAATATAAAATTTAATCCAAATATATTAAGTTGTTCTGAATGCAATATTCTACTTGATGAAGGGCAGACAGTGTGAATGACTCCCCATTGTGCGTTCACTTCATGTGACGCACGCGTAATACACAAATCCTTTACCCTCGACAGGTACAAGAAGCTTCTTTCATTTTCAGACTTCAATGCAGACTCTGCTACGAATTTACAGAAACCCTCTCATGTATTTGCTCCTTGCCTTTTGAGAAGCGAGAAGTTGTCAGAAGTTAACAATTATAAAATCAAAGCACGCAACATTTTTGCTTTTTCAGAAAACATGACTAGTCTTCAGAACTAAATTTAATCGATTTCCCAACGCCTTCCTCGATGTTATTTTTACATCTTGTTAGCTTTCCATCCAGCTTATAGGACCAAGTTTTACAATTCATGATTACAAGAATGAAACTTATTTTTATCTTCCACTTCAGCAAACTTTCTATTGTAACAACTTACGATGACTGTTGAAACGCACAGCAACATTTCTGTGCTACGAAATGCACCTATTAATACAATGTATACTCCGAAAGGTCTAACTCAACTGAGGAATTAAAATTAATTGCTCTAACGACGTACTCGAAAGGATTCAATGTGGAAAGTGTTAAACAGAAGATACTACAAAGAAGAAAGAAATGAAAATTTGAGAAGTAGGATGGGTCGTGTAGAGCTGAGTTGAGATAAAAGGAAGGATATCAAAGGACCCGAAAGGAAATCCTTGCTAAACAACCTTAAAACATGTTTTTATTATTAAGGTCTATTTGAATATCTCTTAAGCAAAATATTGGAGGATTTCAATTGTCTAAATGTTTAGTAATTATACTAGTCTTTATATTTTGAATTCGTCAAGTCTGTATTGTTTTCCTTATCTTTACTAGTATTTTTATAATGTTCATTGACAGTTCCATTCCATTATTGAAAATTTCACAATTCGCAAAATCGTCAAACTTGACGCTTATAATATATCGGAAGGAAAGCCTATTTTGACATTTACATAAAACCTATCTAAAAATAACGATCATATTATTATGCAATACAAGCGACCGAATACTGTTTTACATAAATGCGCTGAACAAAGCGAATTGTCTATCCAACTTAAGAATGTCATTATAGCAAATGTTGGCAACACAGGCCTACTTAGGCAATTGTTTTACGCAATCGCCATGTTTTTATTGCGTTCGGTCTGTCCATCCACAAATGTACCGATTACACTGGGAGATTCCAGAAAATGTAAATAAATGTTAAAGACGTGTGGCGAACTATAACCGGCTTGAGTAAGGATTCATTCTCAGTACTGATTAAACAGATACGATGTGAGACATTTAATAATTCATCACTTGTTGATACCAACGATTTTACAAAGAGTTGCATGAAAATATTTCTTAAACTTTTCCCTTTTAATTATTCTCTTTCTAGCCATATTTTTCCGCCAATATGAAGAAGAAATATCAGAAATGTCATGGAGTAACCGAAGGCATAATTCACTTCCTTGAATCACCACCGCCTACCTAAGCTCCTCGCCTGAATATAATTACACCAGATAAGATCTGCTTTTATTATTAATTACACAGCCCTATTTCTTCCTTCCAATTAATCCACTCTACTTAATCACGCTGGTAGAACTGGTACCATCACCATACAATTAATAAAAAAGTCTTCAAATCCTTTTCCAAACAATCTTATAATAAGACTTTACCTGGTAATCCACTTGTTTGAGACACTGCGGTGTATTACTGAATAAAGTAGAGAAAGAAATAGAAGAATTAATAGGACGAAGGAATATTCAAGATCCTGTACAGAGAAACGAACATTTCATAGTATCAAACGGAGAAAAAAGCCAAATTGAGTATATGTTTCTCAAATGAACAGATACACAGCTTGCACTTTTCACCAATTATTATTATTAGAACGATTAAATCGGGAATAATGAGATATTTTACAGACTGTGTGAAATAACATAATGCAGAGGTTGTGTGTAAACAAAACTTTTCATAAATCTTAAAATAATCTGTATAATTTTATAAATCGCGGCTCATCAAATAAACGATCGGAATATAGCCTTGTGAAGCACAGATATCATTAAAATCTACAGAGGTTTTCTAAAATATTTTTTATGTGCTGAACATTTAATGAATACATAGAGATATAACGTATAATTCTATGCAGTAACATGACTACTCGTAGTCTTAAAAACTGTGTATAGTCCATGTATCTGCAATAATGAATATTACAACCTATGAGATGCGTACAATCCCACAACAAATTTTGGAAAATATGTTTATTTGAAAACAAAGTTGGCCAACAACTTTTCACTTTTCTCCTAAGTACGTAAGAAACGATAAAAAACAACCAACAAATGAATGAATCAACTAAGTGAATTAACTTCATGGAACTGAGTCCTTCTTGGGAAGCTAGTCAAGAAACTGATAGTCTTTTATGGAGCCGGAAGTTTGATTACGGTATTCACAAGAGCCCTCCAGTTGTTCCTATCCTGGCACAGATGAATCGACTCTGTATCGAGATTTTAATCCGGAACGAAAGTGTATTAATCATTGAAATGTTAAATGTTAATGTTTGTTGGCCTGACACAAACACTGCTACTCATGACAGAAGTAAATGTCTCAATTTTGCTGTTACTCAGGACATAACAAATGATTGAATTCTGAAGTCCGAGACAAAGCCTGAACTGTCAGAAGAGAGAGAGAGAGAATCTCCAGAAATAGTGAAATTTCAATAGGTTTCCTCCAACCTGGAAACTCCCAACAGTTAAACTCAACACTGTTGTTCTGACCTATTAGAATTCTCATACACATCTCGGCAAGTGACCAGCTTTGTTCGTCAGTTAAGTATGGCTTTAGAAGGCCAAAATCACATGTCAAGTAAAGCTCTGAATACGTCACAGCGCGGGGTGGATGTTTATAAACTATCACATTGAACTTGAGACTTCAGATTCTCACAACGGTGAGTATGAACATGGCTGTCTTCTGGGTTACTGCGCCTTGTAGTCTAGTATAAGTTTACCAACGTTTCACAGGCGCTAGCTAGCTCCATCATCATGGCAATAATCTCTGAAACGTCGGTAAATTTCTACCAGACTAGGCGCAACAATCAAGAAGACAGCCACCTCCAAAACCAACACGGATCACGAAACTACCAAAACTTGTTCAGATACTCTGGAGCTGAAACTAATTTTGCCGGACGAATGGCTTCTTACTATGTTTTTTAAGAAATCGCTTAATTTGAAAAACAAGTAACATAAAAACTTATATCTGAAATGAAACACTGTGTCAACATAAAAACTGAACGCTTAAAAGTTCCTTAGTTGGACATAAAAGTTGGTTAAAGATAAATAATTTTTTCTTTTAAAAATAACTTAAAGTAAAACTTGCCTAAAATATACACAAAGTTCGTCAAAGGAACAAACTAAGGGCAGAATTTTAATTTACCACTCAAGTCGAGCCTCCGGAAAACATTAACAGTTTTCATGTAAAGTTTCCATCAACATTGTCTTAGACCATGCGTCTCAATACGACGACGCCAATGCCTCCTTCGGCGTCGGGGTGCCTTAAAGACTTTTACCCTTCCATTCACATGTTAATTAATTTAATTACGTTCCTGCAACGCCCTCGCTATAATTTGCATCCCTTTAACTCCTTCCTTCTTCGTCCTCTACATTCCCCTTCGCTGTCGTATACGTCCAACTTTACAAAACCTCACGACAGGGGAAGGAGAGTCTTGGAGGATGAGGTAAGGAGGTCATAGTCCAGAGACACACGCATCAAATGATAACTAAAAATAGAATCTCTTGCTCTCTTTAACACTATTAACAATTAAATTAATAAAATTCACTTGCTTGGCTGTCAAGTTCTCTTGTTTCTCTCCCTATTCATTAGAACTTTTCAGAAGACGAAACAGACGGAGAGCTCTGATTCAGTTAAGGACACGTAATTAACTTCGTACCTCGTCATCTGACACCTTCAATCAGTGTTGTTTCGAATGCGTTCTGAATAACGAACTCCATGAAGTAGGGCCCTTCTTGCAAAGATAAAACAGTCGCTCAGATAGCTAAGATATTAGCACCTTCTATGGAACCCGTAGATTCGGTACAGTTTTCACAACAGCCCGTCACTTTTAACTACCCTGAACCACACGAATGCATTCCATACACTCATACATAATTTATAAGATTCATTTTAATATTATCCATACATTTATGTCTCGGTACTTACAAGAGGTCTCTTTTCCTTAAGTTCGTCATAAATATGCAGACATTTATCATTTGTGAGATGTGTTCTGCATGATTCACCCAAATCACCATCATCCTTGCAGTGTTCACCATAATTCTATTTGATGAATACAATTTATTAGACAAATTATGCAGTTCTTTTATCCTTTTTCTCCTCGCCGTAAGTCTAAAAAACTCAACGCTGTTTTTAAACACAGCCGGCAATAAGAGACATAATTCAAAGAGAGATAACAGAGAATTACATCAAATGCCTTGTTAATGCCGTTCACACAGTAAACTCGTCCTTTGATCTCTTAATTTTGAAGTTGTTTACGTTTATGACGATGGCTACATTCTGGAATAATGGGCTGTGTATTTTGGTAGATATTGATATAATTTTGATAGATGATTACTGTCTTCATCATCAAGACAATGCCAGTAAGGATAGCATGTCTCCGGAATGAAATTTGAAACCTGGACCTCCCACATGTGGAATGCCAACCACTCGGACCTAACGTTGGATCCAATTCTTGTTTCAGGCGTATTTGTCTCCTCAGAAAAAGAATAAAAACTACATCCTTATATACTATGAAATATATATAACATTTAAGTAAAGTGAGCGGAGAAAACTAAACCAAATTTACCTGCTCTCCACTCAATATAAAATTCAGACACAAATTTAACTTCATCTAAGACTAGTTACTCCGTCTTGTTTGACCATTTAAAGCCCATTCGTAACTGTATGTACTACCGACTTTAACATTCAAATCTGCATTTTTACAAAATATTGTATTCAAGGGTCCTGTATTAATATTATAGTAAACAGCAATTATTTCCATAAACAGTATTACTAAATTGATCTTTGAAAAAGATAAATGTTGTTTTCTTTGTGGTCAGAACTGAATTTTGAACTGTTATTTAGACGAGCTTCGCCTTCAACGGGTTAAAGTGTTTTCATCACGAAAATATTTTTAGCTAGTTTTTATTTAAGGGAATTATTGTTTTTAAGATACGCGAACTTTTCATTGGGCTCCTTCATCTTTTGTTCCACCATCTACATAGCGAAAAAGCGTTAAATTAAACAAGTAAATAACTTGGACACCCCTGACGCAATGTCCAGAGCAATATGTGCCAAACAGCGAGTCCTTGTTATAAGTCTGGGGCTCAACATAAAGCAGGGGATTCAAGTGTTGTCGTGCTGTCATTACGACGATGTCCACCAACTTGTGGAAGTTGAGTCATCGAAATACACTCTCACACTCCTGGGTCTGTCATTGTAGATTCAGAACGCCATGCTTTAAGCGGAACCTCCTTAAGCTGAAGAAAGATATAACCAGACTTCACACTATAACACAAAGGCTAACAATACGATTATGTCCTTATTCAGGTACAGCTAGATGAAGAAATGTTATTTGGACCAACAATCCTCTTTCGTAGCGAAATTAGTACAAAAAAGTCGAGGAGTATAAATGCTGGTTTCCCAACACAGTTAACTCGGTAATACGTTGTCATGTGCTCACCGAGGACACTAGATAATTTTATAATTTTTCATTATGTGGCACACGGTGTACCCTGATATCATATATGTGCACAGAAGAGAATTTATATTTATTCACAAATTCAACTTACTTAAATCTGTGAAATCTTGTATGCAGAACGTGCAATGTTTGTAATTGTTCTTTTCCTGGAATGTAGTACGTTGCAAGGACAACTTAAATGGATGGAAAACGGATACGTAGAAAGCAGAGATGATCATAAAGATAAGAAAGGGATAATATAAAGGAAGGAAGTGGATAAAGTCTTTTTTCCAGTTGTATGTAGATAAACGTATTTTACTTTCATGTTCGCTTAATATTCCATGTTTCTTCTGCTCAGAGTAACAAAACTTAAAGCTACTGACGGATTTACATGAAACTTGACATGACATGACATGCCAACCGAAGGTTCGCATTACTGCAAATGTTTAATTTCATAACGTCAATAATACCAATATACCGAACATGAAGACTTCTGAGATGACTAAAACTAGGGATACTTAATGTAGTACTGTGAAATTTTGTGTCGAACGTTAGGCAAAAAATTGTTTGCAGAACATTAAAAACATGGCAGTCACGCAGATTCTACATTTAGCATTCTGTTTCATGGACAATCATGGCGAAAATGCAAAGCTTTCAGATTGTATCTGAGAAATTCAAAGCAGTCAGAATCTGCACTAGTGAAAATCAGTAACAAAAACTGGACCCAAAATGTAATTAATTTATAGTTCAATCTAGCCCTACCGTAAAGACTGAACTACTGGAAGGAAAGTAGGCGAAGTAAATTGTTAGCAGAATCCCTCGTTCTGTCCCTGCAGTAGAAAGGTTCGACCTGGTAGGGTAAGCTTGTTTGGGAAGACCGTGAAATGGTTAATCCCGAAATTTGGGGCTTTGTCTCGTGAAGCCAGGGGGCTTCGTTGAGTTAAGTACGCTCACAAACTGGTTCGCATGCGCTTCTTGTGTATCCAATGAAACGGGTAGATATATAGTCCGATATCTGTCCACTGCAGGGTTTTATTTTTATTACAGTCAGTCACATGAAACGAGAACAGCAGCACTAGCGCCATCTAGAACGAAGTACAACTTACATTTCGTAAGAGTGAGATTGCTGCACCATCACAACTTTTGTATGAACAACGAACTCTCTCGAGACAGGGATATAGTTGTATGCTCACTGGAACCTTGGTGCCCTCTTAAGACTATATGAGTGCCTTTCAGAATTTTAAAAGTACCCATAATGATTAATTAATTACGCGTTCTTCGCAAACAACGTGGTAATTTTGCGTTTTACAGCCTACATTAGCCTAATATATCTGCGTCCAGACCGGCTCTGGGGCCCACCCAGTTTCCTCTCCAGTGGGTACCGGGGTCCTTTCCCGGGGGTAAAGCCGGCCGGGGCGTGATGCTGACCACTCACCCCCATCTAGTGCCGAGGTCAAGAATGAGTAGGAGCTATACCTCCACTCCCCCCAAGCGCCCACATGGCGTATAGTGGGACAGCTTTAAATTAGCCTAATATTCCATCCGATATTGGTAAGTGCGCTGCATTAAACAAAACATTTTTATTCAGCGGTAAAATGTTCTACATAGACCGTGTTCTGGTATGTGGGTTTGCTATGTTCAATACCTCAGTTGTCGTAATTATTACATTACAGTTACAAGCCTACTGTTGCTAGTTAATAAACTTAACAGACAGACCTACCAATCCGCATATTTCAATATTTCATGCTGTTGTTAAAATCTCATCTGAAGAACCGAATTTGGACTGTTATATCCGTAGCTGAACGTTCTGTATAACAAAAGCTAACATGACTCAGCATAAATAAATTTATCTGAAGAAGATCTTATTTGGGGGAAAAAATCTGATTCCCTTTTACAAGACGGATAAAAACCACAATGGAATGTTTTTAGCAATAACTCAGTTCATATTAGGAATGAAGTTACTTTTTGCCGGGAGGGGGTATGGAGGGGTAAGGTAAGAGTTCCTTCTTGTACCCGAAGACTGAAAAGTCTTCATTCTGTCTATTTGAAGAATATAAAGGAAGTAGTCTTTAGGTATAAAATGAAGAATCGTTATGAACACTGCCTTTAGGTTCAGCAATTACGCGTTGCTATGCACTTTTGACGTTACAAATCAACTGCAAATATTTGCCAATATTTAATGCCTCCCAGAGTTATGAACATCGACTTATTATTCAGGAATAAGTTGGTAAGTAGTTCAGGATGACTTTCACCTGCCATAGACACACATTATACTAGCGAAGACTCTCATCTTTGTCGGTTAAGTTTACTGAATAAAGTTCGTACAGATTTGTAATCTACCTCATTTTATTTTCAGATACTAAGAGATTCAAGTAATAACTGTGAACTATTAATTCACTTTAAGTTCGTCTGTATGAAATGCATATCGACAATGCTTTCGACTGGATATTACCTGAGGAAACAGAAATGGGTGTATGGAAATAAAACGTGTTATGAAGAAGAATGAAACCATAGAAGTGAAGAAAAACTAAAAACAAATAAAATGTACTTAATCAGAAACGTAATTCGTTAAGCATAATTTTAATTTATCCTCTCATTTAAAAGCAGATGTACCAACTGGTCTCTTCCTTTGGAAGTATCTGAGAAAAACTTCATAGTATTTTTAATTTGAACTCTACGTGCTATATGTTCAGCCATTTTTACACCCTGGAACATTCTTTTAAAATTCATTTAAGGTTTGGAGCAACACTGAGTTATGCAACCGCCCAAAAGTAAGGACCCAATCTGTTTTCCCGGTGGCAAGGTTTAGAAACTTATCGTCGCGTATTCAAAGCACTAACATCTGGCCAAAAATACCTTGTTCTCGGAGACCAGACGAGTCCCAAAGGGTCTCATGTCTGCTTGTTTACAGTCGATCAATCGCTGGCACCTACCACACAATGCCTCCACATATAGACCGTACCGCAACACTAACACCTGGTAGCACGGATCAATACGCCAGTTGCGCTTGTCCAGACGTCAATGTTAAGATCGTCAAGTACCTCGTTTCCATGACGCGAATACATTCATTATTTGGCTGTCTTATTACGCTGTTGTATGCAGCGAGAAACTATGAATCATCGTGAATAAATTTGGAAGGACACCGTATGATGCAAAAACTACGGAGACGCGTATTCTGTTGGATCTGGTCCAGAAAGATAAGTAACATCAATGCGGCCCGCAGTAAGATACAACGATGAAAAGATTGCCGACCCCTGATCTAAAATCAGCAGAACTATCACTCTATACAATAAATGTTCTCAGAATTTTAAATGTAATACATCAGTGATGATATTAAAGCAATTCTATATACACCTACCCCTAAAATACCGACAAGGCTTCATGCTAGCGAACATACGAATTTAATAAAATTTAGGTACTAAACTCTAAATAAATTCGATATGATATAATGCTATTAAAACACGAAGCCAATCATCAAGATTAAATTTCTGGCTTGCAAAGAGAAAGAGGAAAACGATTCATTTGTATCTTCTGGCGCTCTCTCACCAGCCTTCCTCTGTGTAACCCCGACTCGACCTCCTGCCCCACTGTCGCTATTGATTCACCCCCCCCCCCCCCCCCAGTCA
>NW_019060809.1:1090951-1120963 GCF_000696155.1 Zootermopsis nevadensis | reverse complement strand
CAGTCGAATCGGAACCCGGATATCGACATTACGATATATAAAATAATATTTTGTGCTCAGTAACGCCTTAAGTGTCAAAGAAGTAAAAATGTTACATAAACACTGTAATTTCATTATACTTTAAAAACAGAGTTAATAAATAAATAATTAACTATTTGATTAGCATACAACTTGGCACTGGTAGTATTAAACTAACAGGTTATTGGTTTTATTTGTCTTATAGAAATCTTTCACCTAGAGCCAAACTATCACTTAGAGACAGACTCATGTGACCATAGGAACTTGTCAAATAATCGAAAGATCTATTGCGCACAAACAGTAACGTCACTAGTGGATAATCTTCTTCTAACGCTTTGGAAAGAGAATTGAAGAAGAAAGTTAAAAAAACATTCTTATGCCTTATTTGCACAAACATAATGTTTTATATCAAACTATTCAATGGATTTCGATAACATTTCTGCACCTTATAGGTAAAGAGTAGGAATTTTGCAGTAAACGGCTGTAATTATATGTCAGAGAATAGGATAAAATTCCGTTCATAACATTTTTGATTTCAATGATACGTGTTACGAATATTATCGATTACAATAATTCCATTTAAGGATTTGATTGTAATGAACCTAATACAATCGAAATTTTATTTATGGCTATTTATCCACCAACCTATCAACTTTCTCTATTTACGTAAATATTTTATTGGTGTCTATATTAGAAATTAATCAGCAGACAATATGTTTACATACAGGCTCAAAATCGACCACAGTTTATTTCTAGTTCAAACAGATTATTGTAAATTTCCTCAAGAACACAGTGGAGAACAAACAAATGTTACATGATAGAGGCCTAAAATATAGATCACATTAATATCTGTAACCATTATTTAATACATTTTTCAGTATTACGCACATTTAAGTAACAAACGGGAAAATAAACATATTTACTTTCCGCGTTTTACCTGCAAAGTCCAATAGCTCTGTAACAACAGATGTTTATCTACAAAATAAATTTTTGCTTGTATTAAATAAATATCGTGGAAAGCGAGGCATGAAACATCGAAAAGCATGCATTTGGAAACAGCTGTTAATATCTAATCGAGTAAAGCATGACGCTATAATGGTTCGACATACATTAACAAGTGTGGTGAACGAGCGTTTTCATGTTTATCGTTGAAAGTCACGATTTAAGAAGAGGGCATATTAAATTCTCAGGTTTATGGGACAAAAGGTACTTTTAATTAATGGTATTGGTAGTACTGTTCCCACCCACGATTATCTATATGATAGCAAAACCAATCCGAATTTACTCTGGCAAAATCCAATATAAAACAGTTTCAGTGAATTGCATACTAAATTTCACCGCCTTCTAAACGTTAACACAATGCCAATGTTATTTTTGTTTGGTAACATTCCACCAGCGTACTATTAAATTTGATTATCTCCTTTTTCGTTCTAACCTCTGTGGTGTGGAGAGTAATTTGCTGGCAGTCCAATGCTATTACGTGCCCAATGGACCGCATCTGTCAAATCAGAATAGAAGGGCCTCCTGATCTAGGAACCGTGTAATACCAAAAACTGTGGTCACTCAACACTATATCAATGTCAAATTGCAGTCATGAAAGGTATTTTCTGCAAGGTACGGCCCAATACAAGTTATATGAAACCAAATTAACTTACATGCAGGGATTAACAAATTAAAGTTATCTTTCTTCGCGTGTGCCATATAGAAGAAGTCACATAACTGCTGAGTAAAATAAGGTTCTATGTTCAGAGCGAATGCTAGAATGTTCGGTTGACTCTTTCAAAGAATGAAATTTTTAACTGACAATTCCCTTGATATCACAATGTAATATCTACCTTTGTAGAATTTGAGGTTCTTAAGGCGATTATTATTTATCGCCCTGATGATGGATGCAGCAAAGATCTCTGAAACTTTGGTGAACTTCTACCACCAGACTACAAGGCGCTACAATTTACAGCCATTTTAATTTTTACGTTCGATTTTCATATTTACGCTTTTTTCTATCTTGGAGAGAATACTTAAAATAAGGGACTTTATACGTCAATTCTAAATCGAACTGAACTACACAAGTTCGTTCCCAGTCACAATTTTCTTAAAGGTCTGGTTAATTCAAGTTTTGCTGAAAGGTGTAATCCGATTTACTTTCTCCTGTGCCAATAAAACACTGTATAAAACGAACTGAAGACCAATGAATATTTATTACACAATTTTTCGTTTTTCAACGTCGTAAAAACGACGTTTCGAGAGCTGTCTCGGTCCTCATGATTAAGTAACGGATCCTAGACGCGGATGGTTACCATATGAAGATAACAACTATCTCCTGACCTCTTCGCGTGCGGCCAGGTTCAAGTTGAAATCCACATTAGGTCTATAAATAGAAGAACAAACCGGAACTCACCATGACTACAGGAAAATATTATCTACAGAAGAACCAAGAACTTAACGCTGTAGAGATGCAGACCTACAAATGACAGTGGGGACCTCGTAAACTCCACGTGACTTTACTAGGTGTGATCCACACGGAGGACAAACGACATTAACGTAAACAGTCCTCATTTTATATTTACTTAAAGCATCAACGGAATTGCAAAATAATAACTGATGGCGGTGAATATCCTTACTGACGCCTGAGAAGCCAAATTCTGTTGGCCTATATTCCTCACGAACGTTGTGGCATAGAAATTAATAATCCTGATTCGTGATTGGAAGGTTCAGGGTTCAAATCTTGCTTTACAGACCGGCTGTCAAGACTGAGGTTTCTGTGTTTTTCCCAGCCTCTTATGGCAAATGCCTAATACCTTAATCAGGCCACAATTTCATTCGATAATATATAATATGGGCTACTGATTGTGTCGTTAAATGAGCCATAAATTATTTAATGAATAATTAATTTTGAAACGATTACAAAACTTAACTCTCGTACGGCTCACTCTGTATAATTTTGTTTATATTCTGAAGAGATTACAGAACAATGTATCAATAAATCACTACCCTTAATTTTGGTTTATAATTTCCCCTGATAAAATATTTCTCACTGAACAACCTGCATATAGGTCTAAGTAGTTACTGGAACACTCGATGGATCTAAGAGTCTACATTTTTACGCAGATTGCGTTTCAGTTTTGTCAGTCATCACGTTAAAGACTTCAATATTCCAGAACAGTGAGTGGAAGCAGCAGTTATTGACGTGCATGTTACTAAAATGTCCCTGTCCTAGCTAACTTGCTTTCATGACAAATACGGACGACTGGCCGTCTGTCCAAATCAGTAAGCCAGGAGGCTTGCCTCCACCGCCCTCTAAACAGACAGACACTATCCCTAACAATTAATTCAGCGTGTCCTCGACACGAGGATGACTGACGAGAAATAGGGATGTTTCCAATGCGTTCTAACCCATACACCCCAGAACCTATTTCTAACACCTACCAATAGCAGAATAGTACCGTACGACACATTCTAAAACGGCTATTACATTTCATGGACCGCTTTATCCCTAACCCGTTCGGAACCTTGTCCACCACCCTCAACCACTGAATGGAAATTTCACACTAACACAATTTTGCTGCCCCCTCACTCCGATGTTCATAGTTTCCAACGCTTCAACTTGTTTGTTCATTTGTTAATTTCTGTTTCTAACACAAGCTATCGACGTCACATGAACCAACAATATGACGTCACTGATATTTTAAATGGAATACTTCTTTATTACGAGAGATGTAGCACAAGTGTTTGCTGCAAGGCTTATGCAGATTATGAGAGAGAGAGAGAGAGAGAGAGTGTTATGTTGCTTTCATCAAAACTGTAAAATCTCCTCTTACCCAGGTACTAGCACAGAAATGCCGGGCAAAGGCCAAATATAAATATGTTGAGTTTCCTTACATTTTACAAAAGAATTTCTAAAGAGATGCATATTTTTAAACAAAATATTATCATACACAATTTCTTGGTACTAAATTAGGTAACACTAACGCTGTCTTCTCAGAATTACTTACGACATGCTCTTGACGGTAGGAAGCCAGAAGTACAAAGGTAGACTGGCCTCTAGTGACATGATGTTCATGCTAACTTTAACGTATTTTCATCAGTTGCGTCTAAATGGAAGGGCATATGTAAGTATACCCAATACTATATGCATACAATGAGAATACGCTAAAAAATAAATAAAAACTTTCAAGCACAAAAGTTGTCGGATAGAGACTAGACTTACAGACAGATGTGTGGGAGACTGGAAGAGAAAAGACGATGGAATAAAAGTGAAATAAAGGATGATATGATCACCTACAAAAGTGAAGTATATAGTTTAGCAATGAAATTTAATAGAAGGAATTGCTTCAACGGGTGTTGAATTAACATACCAATAAAGGAGTCTGCAGTTTAAGCAGAATGAGACAAGAATGAGACAGAAGTTCATTTCGAAACGGATCATAGCGTTTAAGAGATAAAAACATTTCGATCAACCGTGAAAGTAGATATGGTGAGAGTAGTTCCATATTTCTTTAAAAACCTCTTAAGACCTTATCTGATCAATGGTATATTCCCGTATATTCACAACTTAAAGAGGTTCTTTCTCCAAAAGCGTCTTTAGTGAAACTGTTTAAAGGAACTTTGAAGATCGGAATTTCGTCGGATAGCCCTCTCTAGATACACAGTCAATCAAGTCTTCGAGGTCGGCTGTTGAGATCTAAGGCAGTTCATTAGTCTGAGTTTCATTCAGGATTTCTATATTAACTTAAAGAACTGTATACAATGTTCTCTATTCAGAGAGATCACAAACATACCTACAAACTTTGTATGAAACGTTTTCAGATCTACATGTTAATAATTATAAATAGACTACGGAGCGGAATTTGAGATTAGAAACTGAAAAAATGACGGCTACACGACTTTGTACTAATATATAAATTACGCAAGGTTGGGGTTAAAATTCAATTCTAGGAGATGGGAATTTTCTTTCTGCACTAAGTAGGTGTATATTCAAAACAGTCCGTACAGTAATACAGTGGTACTCAGGCACAGGAAAAACAAACATTTACTTCGAACTTTATAATTTTTCATCACGTCCAAAATTGAACTGGGACAAATCCATTTTCGTACTTAATTGGAATCAGTGGTTATTTCCTGAGGATAAAGAGTCTGGAGCGTTAAGCTTAGACATTGGGTCTTTATCCGTTTATAGTTAAGTCTGAATTTAAACACATGTCGAGGTACATAAATAGACAGTTAAACATAGAAACGCAGCCTCCTATCGTTAACTAACCAGGAAATATCCTATTACCAAATTACTCGTAAAGAGATGCAATTCACGTGACTTAAGAACTACCATTAGGGCAATGGTTATCAGCAAAATGTGTCAAGTGGCGTTTATAATTCAACAATTCTTTCATTATGGACAAACAGATATAGTCATTTTTGCATTCATTATATGCAACAATTGTAAACACGGTTTAAAAGTGTTAAATTCTTACTGTACTACAAGTTTTACAGTTTATAGTCCTTATTCAACATAAGTTACTGCATGCAAAGAAAGTGAACTCTATTGAAAAGTGATCAGAGACTGGGAAAAATGGGGGCAAAAGAGATTTTTGTCACTCTCACATTTAAGGTTTATTAAAAGGCCTAGGAGTTCAATGGATTATATCTACGTAGTTTTCACAGTCTAGCGACATCCCTCATTCCTTCTTTTATAACAATCTAAAAAGATCTTCCCTCCAAAGCAGAAGCTTTGATTAGAAAAGATATCTCCTGCATCCCTCTATCCTGTCTGAAAAGAATTTTCCATGGCTCTGAAACATTTACCTCAGTATTCGTAAAGCTTCCTAGTAGAAGAGGGAGCAAAGAACAGACTTTTTGTGTCATCTAGATTAGTACTGCCGCCTACAGTGAATTCTGAATTCATTAGTTGACTCAAAAGAACGAAGGCTAAGATTGAGGGCATCCCGTCATTTATACGAAACTGATTAGCTCAGAATGAAAGGGTAGTGCAAAAACCTATATCAGGGGTCTCAAATTCGTTTTATCTAAATATTTTTTAACCCATTTAACAATTCATAAAACCTCTTTTTACAGTAAGAATCGTATGAACCTTTTAATACAATATGCAAAGTTAACGATTGTTAAAACATGTGGGACATACATTTCCCATTCTTCTTCACAGGGTTAACTGGTACAAGGTGAATGATATCATAAACTCATAGAGTAAGAGATTGGTTACAGGCTAAGGAACCTGGTTTTAACTGTGGTAGAGCAGCGGCGTAGGGAATTTCTTGCTCCACGAACATGATTAGAACGGTTCAGGAGGTACGTATTCCCCCAGAAAAAGGCAGTTTCTGAAGTGACCTTTTACCTTTATCTTGAGATTAAACTGTGAATGTAGGCCTATGGAACTTTTTCTTCTTAATACGTTTTCATAGCGTGGTATTTAATTCTCAACGTAACTCTGACATTATTTCTTTGTCCCTGAGCAGCTTCGTCTAGCGGTAACACTGTAGAATTGTATTCAGTAATTATTCGGTTCAAATCTCGGCAGACCTACTATCTATACTGACCAAGGAATTTCGTGGTTTTCCTGAACCGAGTTCCGGGATAATGTCTAAAAATAGGCCACACTAAACAGATAGATTTCTGATAATTGACCTTCATATTCTGTATAAATAACCTTTTTAGTAATAATTAATTAATTGTCATTAATGGTGGCAAGATATGGAGAGTCATGTCATTAACCTTTATCAGCGCAGTGTGCCAATAAGAAACGTGAACTATATCCTTTAAGGATATCTTAAGTACCGTCATTGAATCGAGCAGTGAACACCTGTGTGTAATATATGTCTGATGTGAAAACCTGTGGGTTAACAACATTAAATGTTTTTGTTGAAATGTCTCGAATTTCTTTATCCTGTATGTAGACGAAACGATATTAAAATAATATCGATGAAGGGTTTATCTGAAGGAAAATCAATTCAACATTGTGCAGCCATTCCCCACATGTGTTACCCACGATCTACAACCCTTCTTTTCACTAGTCTGGTTCAGTAGTTCTCAATTTTCAAATTATGCCTTTAATACTGCAACATAGGTTACATAGGACAAAGAGAAACAACGCTGAGAAAGAGTACAGAGTATCACGAGTGGGAACTTTCTAGACAGAGATGAATTTCTATTTCAACAGTTCAAGATTTATAAAAACCGAAATGTCTCGAGAGGAAAGACAGTGAACGCAATTGTCGAAATAAAGCTTGTGACCGTTTGACGTTATAAAATGACTGTTTCGGCTTCTCAACAGAAGTTGAAAGTAACAGTACTTTTTTTTCGTATCTGCATTATAAGTCTTTATGTTCATTTATTTCAGATATAAACCTATTATTTCGACGACAATCATACAACAGATATCACACTGAACTAAGCCATGAATGATTCACCCTTTTGTGAGATGTTAATTCAAACATAAATAGTACCATCTACATTTTATATAATCTATCAATATTTCACCAGAGGAACCTGTTTTAATCATTGACGCCCGATTTAAAGTTCTTGTAAAACAGGATTTATATTTGTCTGATATGAACCAAATTGAAATTACCTTACCAAATTTATGTAGGCTGTCAATACCAATACCACCAAAATCCATTAACTAGGTTCGGAATGAGATGTATGGATCGATACTTACTGATAGTGACACGACCTACCCTATATGCGTTCACATCGTATAATTTGTGGAAACAAATTTACCTTGAAAATTTACTCACTACAGAAATCTATTTATAAGGAAAGCTAATAACTAAATATAAGGAAACAATATATTCTTTGAACATATTTAAACCTATCATATTTCTTCTTCTCCATCGAGTGGACTGGTGGATGGCGGCAAGTATCTGTGAAACGTCTACCAGACTACACGGATCTTCTACTCATAATTCCCAAGACAAAGTCATCTTCAAATTTTGTCGCCATGATAACCTCAAATCCTACAAAATATAGATATGTTACTAACGAGTGCCTATCTTTCACACTGCGTAGGCAGGAAACACGCCATACGTTTACTGCCCGGAAGATCAATTAAACTAGATGATAAGTAGGCTTAACATTGAAACACTCATTTAATTAAGTTACTTTCCTGGTGAAAATATGCCAGTTATGGAGCTGTAAAAGGACACTGAATTAAAAAAGAGCTTAACATAAGGAAAAGGATTAACTTTTTTAATTTCCGCCCACATTTTAAATCAATTAGCAATTAATAATCTTTTGAATCCTTCACTCAAATTATTCTTTCTTGAGGAAATATCTGACTTTGCTGCTTAAGAACTAGTTCAGGGGTATCCAGCTTATTTTATCTTTGTTCTGTGTGCAGAAGTATGATCGTTTTAGTTTCACTCTGTTACAGTATACATACCTATGCTATTTGCAGACAGACATTATAGTAATAGGCCTAATTTTTAGTAAAGATGACAAGTTCTGAGCCTCTTCAGCTTGCAATTTTTCCACGCTGCGCTTTAGACATTACGTCATATAAACAAATACAGGATACCCCAACAAGATGTACACACACAAGATTAATATTCTGTATTATGTGTATATATTTTTGAACACTCTGTATAAGACTACATAAAAGCAACCTATATCAAAATATTTTTCATTATTTTTTTAGTGTAACCGTTAGGTTAAACAAACCCAAGTTCTTCAAACAAGGAATGCAAGGCTGCAGAAAAGAGTTACATATCTGGCATTGTTTCTTCATTTCTGTACGTAACAACGCAAAGTCCCATGTTTTACTTTCCCTCGGGGAATGAAATACTGACTTTCATTTACAGCATCGTGAGGGCGGAAAATGGTCATAGAGCACGTAGCATAACACGGCGTCCAATTTGTTACGGACAAACACAGCGCCGAGGAGTTACTAGTTTTGCATTTTACTATTCTTAGTATACCCAGTACCCTCTATCCTTCAGTTTTTGGCGGCGGAAACAAGACTGTGTGTGTGTGTGTGTGTGTGTGTAAGGGTTGGAAGGGGTCAGTGGGAGCTCAGTCCCACCCTCTCATACTCTAAATACAGCTTGCCTGTCACCCCAGGCGCCTGTGGGTTTTCAAATTTTGAATATTTACTGCTATGCGTTTTAACTCTGTCTCCTTCCCCTGAAACTAAACGGGCTTTTCCCCCCTTGGGCTGGCAGTTTAAAGGGTGGTGGTGGTGACGTGTGGCTGGCACAAGGCCACCCTAACGACACCCACCGTGAACTACAAAGTGATTTTCTTATTTTTACCGATTTTCACATATGCTTTCCTCTCGAGAAATGGCCATGCGGTTTAAGTCAGCGGTAACGCATCTCACTTTATTCAGACGCGTACAGGATACGATGACAGGATTTTCGTCGTACCCAGTGCTAAAATCGGGCAAAACCTGCCATCCAATATCCTGTCTAAATTCACTGTATACCGTCATGCTTCTACCTCTGTCGACACTCTGAAGTTGATACAGCATTGCTAAAGAAACTTAGAAGCAAACTAAATGTCAAGAAATGCAAGATAATAACTCTTTAGAGGCCAAGCTGTTTTTATTTCATACGCGTTTCAGCAGAGTATAAAGTGGGATGTATTTTTCCACGAAAATCTGTGGGAGTTTGGAAGTGGCAGAATATAAAGACACTTATTAAGCGATAGGCTACGAAGTCATATGAGGTGGTGGAAGTACAGCTCCAACATTTCTTGGCCTCCAAACTAAATGGAGTTGAGTAATCACCTTCACAATACGACCGCTTTCTTCAGATACAACATCAAAGTTTCGATTCGTCGCAACTTTTACTAATTTTAATATGTAAATAACTTTCATATGACTTTTTCGAACAATTCGAGATAGCTCAATCAATAAAGTCAGGGGCTGAATGACTGGTGTTTGATACTCTGTTTGGGGGGGGGGCGGTGTTCATTTCAGTCCAGACCGTAATTGAGCCCACTCGTCATCCTACCAACTGGTATCAGGGGCTATTTCCCCGGAGACGTAGTGGTACGAACGTGAAGATAGCTACTCACCTCGATCTAGTTTCTATATTAAGAATACGTCCGGTATATCTCCACTCCCTCCCTCCACCTATGTATTGAATGTCTGCAGTTTAAGCAGATGAAAACTTTACCTTTCTTGTAATCCTTTAGTGGTTAATGAACAATTTCACTGTTTCCTAAAACAACTTCTGATAAGTGAACGTACCCTTTACAAGAGTTTCCCTTTTCATACATTACATAGTAAAACCCATAAAATTTGAATGGAAAGAATAAGTCTACATTCCACTTCACAAAAGGCAAAAAATAATTTTAGATAAATAGAACAACATTCCATTCAGACTGTATGTGAAGTAATTTCAGACATTTTTATACATATTCTGTTTCTCTGAACCGCCTTTTCTTACAGTTTAAAGATGTCAAAAAAACTAACTTCAGGTTCAAACAAATTGTTTGCTCCAAGCTTAGATCTTAATTGATTTGTACGTGTGTATGACGTTTAATTAGAAAATATACAGCAATAGTTTCGTTATTCTGATCATTACATTAGAATTGTTTATGGTCAGTTCTCCATAAGTTGTTATGATATTTTCAAGTAAGTTCCTCTTTTGTCCGTTTGTCAATTCTTTAACTGGGGGAATAACAGGCAAGACAAGAATTTATTAGTGTTTTAAATTAGTTACAACTGCCTAACAGATATTTTCAATGAATATAATGTCGAAATTGGTATCTAACCACTGCGCGGAAAAAATTCACTTTCACCTTTAGGTCAGACACATTAAAATATGTAATTGTTAACTGGATGGAAAATGTCGAGCGTGCGAAATGTTTAGAACTTAACATATTCATTGCCCATATTATTTATTACTGGGTAATTTTAATTATATGAGAGCACTATTATTCTGACAAAGGCTAAAAGCTCGTAATTTTCATAGCTCTATCTTTATCACATTTCTCATATCGTGCGTAATGAAATTTTTAATCTTCTTATTTTACCATACAAGGTTCTATAATCTCCATCATTAAAAATGAAATTTAAAACATCAGACGGCTTTTCTAACAAAGCAATAAAGAAAACTACACGGAAAGCCGCAAAGTGGCGTTGAATGCACGCTATGTTCAAATGTTTCTGCTCTTGTTTCAAGTGCACTTCACGTGTAATACGATATAAAATTACTAATCACAACGTCATGTCACATCAATATCAAATAAGACGGAGAATAAGTGACGGTCTGTTGCGCAGAAAGAGAGATAGGCATTCAATGGAGATTTTGAGAGATTACCTTATACCAAATTTGTCAAATTTGGTAATGTTGAATACAGTCCTACAGTGCAAGAGACGTTATTATTAGTATATATTATCTGATCACATTATTCATTAATGGTTATATAGAAGTATGAAATTCTCTAAAATCTTGACTGCGTGGCTCGTAGCGCTAACTAGTTCGCACTACGAGTCACACAGTCAACAGCCTTGAAAATGAGGAAGAGATGGTCCTCGAAACGTCGGCGAGTAATCAACATCTAACACTGTTGATAGCCCGAGAAGACTTCATTAATGGAAGCCGCCGTGAAAGCTTCACATCACATAAAATCAAGGAAGCTGAGATGGACGGGTTGTGTAGAGCGGTTGTAAAATATTCAGTTTTCAATGTTTCAAATTCGTTTTTAATTCCTGCAGGCTTGTCGCTGGGTATTTAACACTTAAAAAATAGAACAAAATGTTTGACAATTCAACAATATAAATTGAAATCCATTTACGCTACACCAACGAATGCAATTATAGGAAGCCAGATATCACATAAAGGATTTTCGATCAAAGAAAATTCAATTTAATTTTGAATTTTATATACTAAATGGCTAAAAAACAATTTGGAGGAAAACAATTACGAGCATGACAGGATGTTAACAGTAATAGCTACTATAAATTATTAATAAAACATTCTGCTCCACAGTCAGTTGATGGATTTTTTGCGTGTATAAGCGTTGTATTCCGCACTCAAGATGTTCCCATACACAAGGTAAAGACTGCAGCCTGTATATTACTTATGAATATACGGCGTATTGACCCTGATCTTGTTCAGGAGTCTTCACACTCACGTCATCCCCCGTTTGCAGTTCCCAGCTATACACACTTCTTGTAGCTGCCCCATTAATCACACTCCACACACATAACAACCGACTCCACTAATGTCTGCTTCTCAGATACCCTTTAACACTCGCTTACGGGTTACCACACAAACAGCCTGTCGAATATGGGAGAAGGAACATAGGAGAAGCAGATTCTGAAGAAAAATAAAACGAAATTGAGGGAGACAAAGAAAGAATGAAGAAGGCAAATATAATTGCATAAAGAGACATTAAGGAAGAACAGAGGGAAGGAGAGAGAGGGAGAGAGAGAGGGAGAGAGAGAGGGAGAGAAGGGAAACAGATGACGTTTCACAAAAATAATACTTTGTTAGAGCGTCGAAGATAAAATTTGTTAAATTTTAAATTCGACAAAACAACGCGAGAAACGGGATACTTAGCTAGTGAACGATGAAAATAAAATATACTCGTTTGAATATAACTTTACGTTTTGTTTGTTTCTAGTTCGCTTATTCCAGCCTCTGAATGCTCTTTAAATTTCTAGGTGGCATAAAATAGCTTCTACTTACATTACACGTAGACTGCCAAACACGTGCCTTGCTTAAAGAATAACGCATATTAAATATGTAAAAACGCGAGCAGATCCACAGTTAGCGGACCTTGCGGACACCCCTGTATTAAGGCTTGGGCTGAGTAACCCTCACCCCCCAGTCTCTCATCTTGACAGCATCGATTCTGCAGCAAGTGCTCTCCACAAGCCACGAACCAGCGAGAGAGAAAGCGAAAACACCAGGGCAATTTTTGGTAACCCAACATCATCCACCTGGAAAAGAAGAAATATACTCCTTCTGCGGGGATGATGCAACCTCCATTTAACCAAGGCTTCCACAGTACTAGTCTGTTTTAAATTATAGAGTAAGATGGCGTGTATGGGACTGTAGTATGGGGGGGGGGAAGGGGGGTTAATCTGAATGAAAAATTGCGAAAGATGTAGAAGGAACTTGCGTCAATTATTTCAAGATACTAGTAATCTGCTTGGGAAATATTGAGGTTCGAAACGAATATACCCCAACTACAGACAGCCGTGGTCTATTTTAAGTTCAAATCTATTTGCTCGGAGACACTGAGAAAACCAATAAAAATCCCAGCGAGGATAGCCAGTCCTCAAGTCGACGATCAAGAAACAATCGCTCCAAGTGAGGCAGTTATGACTTATTATAATGAAGAAAAGTAACACTCGCTTACAGAAATTGAAGAAGACGAAGACAGATTCATTAAAACAGCCGATATTGTAGACAAGATTCAAAACGGATGTAACTTAATCCAATAACCAACAGAGCTTGAAAGAAGGTAATCGTGGCCTATTCCAAGCTAACATGCAAGTGATTACTTGGAGGGCAAGAAGAAGGAACCATAAAAGACCTTAATTGGGACAGATAGTCCTTTGGTTATAAGAAATTAGGGTAGTGACAACTATATTTTAATAATATAATAGAACCATGATGCTGCATAAGAGACTGGTGATTCTTCTCCGAATGAAAACTATTTGGAAAAGTAAATGAAAAAGATCATCGAAAGATAGGGGGTATAGTCCGAATGAAAACTATTTGGAAAAGTAACTGAAAAAGATCATCGAAAGATAAGGGATATAAAACCTTTAGTTCTACAAGGATTAAATGTATAAGCAACGCTAGGACTTGCTTTCCTTTACTAAAATCCACGAAAGATATCGGATGGTTGCATGATGCTTCACTCCCGCCACTTAAGACACACGAATCCAGTGTTAATCCTCACACCATATTAATATTAATATTGATTTTCATAGTATTCTCTAAGTTACACCTAGATCTCCAAAGTGGTCTGCTCCTTTCATGTTTTATGGCAATTTGCGTGTGCAAAGCTTACGTGTCCTACGCGTGCCACACGCCCTGCTCATCTTTGACCAGTCATAAATGAAATCTGAATTCAGTTGGATGCACACGTGATTTGTTGTCACACGATCGAGATACTTACCAGGGCAACTTGCGTGATACAATCTTTTGGAACCGGGCCACCGATAAGTTAATTCGATAGCATTTGCTTCACAACGTTAACAAATCACTGAGACTCCCTGGGGTCATAGGTCTCCTGAAACCTGTGTGAAGCGAGAAACATCGGACGACAATCTGTCACCCACAAGCCCGAATAAAAGTGGAACCACCCCACGGACTTTAATAAAGAACAGAACATTTGCCTGTTATAATAGATAGTGTCTATAGAACCCAGGTATAAAAAATCAGACTCCAGTTGCCTGATAATAAAGTTACATTCATTTTACAATTGCTGTCCCATTTATTGTCTGGAACAGCTGTAAATTTATCTTATATTTTTATTATTAACTTTATGAATACTTAAAGTGGGGGAATTCTGCATCAAAAGTATTATCCCTACAAGTTAAGAGATGAAAACAAAAAGAATTAAGCTCAGACAGTTAATTTATGCAACGATTAATTGCACTCTCTTTGTTTATCTGTATATTCGTATTTTACAACTAGCTAAGGTTAATTGTTAACAATGCAGGTTTGCGTGGAGAAATTTAATTTCGTAACTAACTGAAGAATTCATTAGGTAACTGACTAAATGGGTAATTGAAAAGCCAAAATAACTCAGTGGAGTAGGTTACGGTTTTAAAAATCTATGGATACTCTGCCGATAAAGGAATTATCTGCTCTTGAGAAACCTTAACTTGAAATAAAAGAAGGAACTCGGTTTCAATGATAACCCGTTACTAAAAATGCTCCCTAAGCTTATGTTAAGTAATGAACTAACGAAAACTCTCAGAGATTGGAATCCAACTTCAGCAATCCTATCCGATGTTTTACTACTACATCCAGTATGCACACGGAAACATGTTTCACGCAGATACATCAATGCTTCTTGCATATCCATCTCGATTCTGGCGGTCTGATCAAAATTCTGCAAGCTTTTTTCTCCTCTCCATATGTGCAACGTGGCCAACTCACATTACCATCCTTGCAAAACTACCCTAAGAATATGAAAAAAAAATATTCAGGAAGTTTTTAATTACTCTCTTCTATCGCCATATGTGGTAAACGATAAAAAGTCTATATTGAAATAAAAGGAAATTCCACTATGATTAGCACATTTTATTAAACCACAGATACAAGGGTGTGAAAAAAAATATCAGGAAAGGGAAAATGACAGAGCGTGGGATGTATCAGATAAATACGAAATAAGTGAGAATAATGTTACTACATATACATATTCTCAAAAAGCGATATGTGAATCCATTAAAAGAAAAAGGGTAGATCATTGGCGCGTAATGAGTCTGGTTCAAAAGCATTTAACAATAATTACTTATCGACCCTAATGAACAGTTGGTATAATCGAGTTTATTAGAGTGTTGGACATAGTTTGGCATTTTCGACATTCAATAATTGGAATCGAAATTAAATTTGTCACGGGGTTAAAAATGTTACTGCCTGTTTAATGTCATTCATTACAACTTAACAACGTTAGTCTCTGTTTAGTGTCATTCATTGCAACTTAGAAATGTTTATCGCGGTTCCTGCTTTTCGTTACAATTATTATAGTAATGACTAATGTGCCATGCTTTCCCGAAAATATATCTGAGTAACAAATTAATGAATTTAGGCAAAATTGTAGCCAGTGACTCTCTTAATAATGAGCTCTTCATTAGGCGTATATAAATTTTCTTTTCATGATGTCTCTTTTATTAAAAATGCTAGGCTAAGAGCTTGTTACGTACCTCGTATTATTCTCCAGCTTCTTAAGACTTACAAGGAAAGGTGTGTTAGAATTTAAAATTCATACTGATCGACTCATCCATAAACACTCAACTTACTTAACACCGTAAGTACAATCCTTGCGATTTAGAGATTATGACCACTGAAATTTGAAAGAATTATTTTTTTACTACGAAAAATTATTTTAATGTAGTTTCCTCAAACAATTCGCTTATTATACGCTCGTATTATCGAATTTCACCTTGGATCCTTTAATAAGTTAATGCAGAGAGATTTTCAAGTAATCCACATAAACAGCTGAATGAAACGGATGGCACAGAGAAAATAATTGACACTGATGCCTGAAGATGGACTCAGCCAGCTTCCGAAACGTCGTATAAACCTACTTTTTTAACACCCATCCAAATTAATCCGAAGAATATAAGCCTACTTTCATTGCGAAAGTAATATTTTGTACCTTCTGAAGACGGACAACAAACCAATCTCCGAAACGTTATATATCTTTTATTTTGAGAAATGTCTGAAGTAATTTTCTACGAGAATGCTGTATCATTGGAACAAAACTACTGAACCACAAGGAAAATACAACCAGTAAAATATAATACATTAGTAGACACTGCATTGGACACTTAACTTTTTATGTCCTGGCGTTATAAGACTGTAAAGGAAAAGTCAGCCGGTTTGGTGACTTCGTCACATTTCTGTTAAACATAATAATCCATCTCTGACGTTCTCGAGAGATGAGGAAATCTTTCACCCTTGTCAGTATCTATCGGCTACGTTCAGATACAAGAACGCTTTGACGTCTTAAGTTGCTGTAGTTGATGGATATTGCGTTCCTTCTGCACGTTTATGCCTCATACTCCTTTGTGTGGCGCATAAAGATAGATGATATGAGAAATGTGAATTGTAATTCGGATGCTCTTTGGCTACTGCTGTCAAGGAGGGCGAGACAGGCAAGATACGTGGGCGAGTGGAAAAAGAAAACATACAGAACATTTTGGTGAAAATTCTAACGGGAAAAAAACAGATGACTTGTGAGTACCACCATGCAGCTGCCCTCAAATACCGAGTGACTAACTAGTTAACTAGATACGTCGTTAAGTATTGCACTGAAATACCAAAATACATCCATCAGATCCAATAACTGGGTTTCCTACGTAAATCACACTAGTTCATAAAAATGGCACAAGATATAATGCAAAAAATAACAAACGGTGGAAGGAACCGAAGAAATTATAGCGAAGAATAGACGACAGGGATAAGGAAATACGCAAGAATATAATAAAGACGAAAGGAAGAAAGAAAACCAGAAGGCAAGAACAAAAAACGAAGAAAGAGAACAAACAAAAGAGAATAAAGAACGAAAGACAACAAGAAAGAAAGCGCCAGAAGTGCTTTCAGAAAGTACGCGGTTCGAGTCACCGGTTGGGTATGACAACCAAGACTGAAGCTTCTCATGGCTTCAGCGGGTCCAGACGTAAGATGGGTTAACGCCACTGATCGACTACAACCGCTTGTTTCTGAATCACGGTTAACAGTAGCTACATAATAACCGTCTCCAATAATTCAACGACATACAGACTTGCATTCGGTGTAGCGTTGTTAAATATTACAGGATTATTGAAAAGAAGTTTAAATCATGTTTGTCGATTGAATGAAGTAACTGCACAGAACAGCAAAATGTCGGACATCAAATAACTTCTTGAAGACGTGTGGAAAACAAAATAAATAATTCCAGTTTAGTTTTTGCAGACCTTAACAGAACGTGAATTATGGTGAAGTAAAAGATGAAATTAGCAGTTAAGAGGTGCCAGCTTGCTTCTCTTTCGGGTATTTGCACCAATAACTTTTTCTTAAATTCTAGCTGGCTTTGATTAGAAACGGTAGAATTTACAACTGTTTGAGTTCAGAGATTCCGCGCAATCTGTTAGGGAAGCGGAGAACAGTGTTACTTTGCCCGAGGTGAGAGAGAGAGGGGGAGAAAGCGAGAGTAACAGTTCTAATTAACCAGGTCAGTTCCTGTACTTCAGAATAAAGTACATCTAAAGCATGCAGAATAATACACCGTCAAATATACCAGCAACTGTAAACTGTTGGCCAACTGTTTTAACCACCTAACCAAGTAAATAAATAAGTGGCAACAAACCTCAAGGTCAAATACGTCTATTACCAAAGTGACCTTCTGATCAAGTCTAACTACTTCACACATTCACAACCCGCTTTCATAAGGTATTATTAATGTTTTGCTATCGTCAGTTTAGAGATGGTCAAAGTGGAAGCTTTTCAAGATATTCTGCCATAAAAATCGCCTGCTTTATCTCTCTGTATCCATGAAAGAGCCTATATTAAGGTTTATAATTGTAAAATGTTCTGGTATCAACATATAACCGCATCAATATAAGTTTTTAAAGGATATACTCATATGTTGCACTATGTCAACATTAAGCTATCATCTTTGCCACAATAGGTCAGCATAAGATGCGCATAAGACTAAAACGAACAAATTGAATCTGTAGATGCATTAAATGAATAAGAAGGCAAGAGAAAAAATTATGGTCGTCAAAAATGCGTTTGGAATTGATGTATACTACACCCGAGAACAATTTTAATCTCTTGTTTCCGAGCTACAAAACCTGTGATGTTATTCAATGCAAAATAATATGAAAACCAATAGTGCCCAGCACTAGGATAACCACTGCATTCAGTGTGGTTTATTTGACATTCTTCACCAGCTCTGCGCGATCACATCCCACACTAGGAATATAGCAACGTAGCATAATGGTTTTACCACCGAAACTGACAAACAGTTACGGTAATAACTAAAAATGAAAACGCCTTCCAAAATTTTGATTAGGTGGTCGGACGGTTTGAGGGGTGGGTGTGACATACGGATTAAACATTTTGCAGAAAATAATTTTACTGAAGTATCAACGTTACACAACCACACATTCCTGCGTTTGAATATATTATTATTCAGAAACAGAGGCTGATTTAATAACAGTAGTTTGGTAATTTAGTTTTCAAAATATGAGGGTTAGTTTGTATCACTTTGGTATGTTTATTCATTTATTTATGAATATAAATGAAAAGATAATTCTTAATTAAAATATCTTAGTAAAACATTGAATTATTAACTACATCGTGTAGGTTCGGCCTTCCACGCTCATGTCTCTCCGCTACACAACAAATTCCTTTTTTTGAAATAAAAAATCTCATTCCAAGTTCACAAAAATCTGCAATCAGATTCTATTCTGAGCCAGTTGAATCTAGTCTACCCTTCAATATACTCTACTTATCTCAGATTCACTTTTTGTGTTATCCTCATACCTACGCCTTTTTCTACTGTTCTCTTCCTTTCAGCTACTACATTTAAATTTGTCCGACAAAAAGTCCACCAATATTTATAACCCACACAACATACTTACATCCATTCCTGTAATAACACCTCTACGCTCCATAAAGTTCAGGAAATGTTCTTTAGAAAAATAAATGTTGAATAAAAATACATACTAGAAATCAAATATTTTATTTATATTAGCTGTTCACACAAATGTCTTCTTTGCCTAATAAAATAAATCAGGCATTACTGTCGTGTGTTATGATGTTTACATATACATTTCACTTTCTCAAGATCTTTCGACTCAGTCTGTACATCACTGCGTCATTTTCACAGATTACCTAACACAGCAACCTACGTATATTATATTCTTCGGTCATGTTCTGGGCTCTCTTGTTTAAGGAAATATACCCATGTTCTCACTGGACGAATCTCTGAAAGAACAAAATGAGCGTGAAAGAGAAAATACTGAGATTACATATGCATCAGCGTGGATTACAACTCCACAACTTCCTCATTAATTCATTCATGCGTGATTCTGCCGCCCCCTCGTTCTTCCTACGCCCCTCGTATTATATATTCTCTTTTACATTTTAAAATTATTACTTTTAAACAGATTGCTTGTCGGAAGATGCAAATTAAAGAATGTAACACGACTCAACACGCGCTCACGTCAGTGAGACGTTTCTGGGGATAATTTCTTCTAGCTTATATTAATTAGCATCACTACAGGCATTCGCACAAGCTAAAGGAATAAAAACAATCTAGAAGAAATGCTACTAATTAAATTTCAAACGCAAATATGGTTTAAAATCTGCTGACAAACTTGAACTCAGGCAATTATCATACAAGTATTACTAACAAATTCTCTGCTACTAGTACACACCAATAACAACAAAGTCCACCATTGAGTACGATCCTGAGACAGTTACATCCACCTAACATTCTCACACCCTATTTTTTAATATTCCTATTGATATTTCGTTCAAATCTTCTTGGGGTTGGTCTTCAAAGTGCAAACGAGTTTTATAAATAAAATAAATGTGAGCATGCCTTCTCTTCCTCATTCCAGCTACATGTCTTCATCGTAACCGCAAACATTTCAATGTGTTAAAAATATAGTTGCATTACGGAAGTAACAATATTTTTCGTTGTGTAATATCCTACAATGTTGATTGACTACATTTCTTAAGGATCAACCACTCAATATTTTGTTTTCCAACACTTGGAATTAGTATACTTCCCATAAAGGAAGAAGACAAGTTTTATACCATAAATTCTCGGAACACTTGTTTTGTATATACTAACACTTAAAGAGTTTTTTTTAATTATGGGTGAAAGAAACACTTTTCGAATTCAGCACAAACCAATGGCCACTGCGCTAATGAAGTTCCAATAGGAATAATTAATAAGGGTAGATAATGTATTATTGAAAACAGATATAGGTTAAAGAATCGACTTGCATCGTAAATAGCCTACATTTCATAATGTCGTATCTTTCATGGCATATTCGTTTTGAAGATGCTCCTGAAAGCGTTTGTTTTCCTGTGTTGCAAATGGTTGGTAAAGCCTGCGAAGAATAAAACATGTTTCACACTTCCTTACGTTTAATATCCCAGTGAACAGCTTTTCGCCTTTCTTAATCCTTTTTCTTCCATTCTCTTGGGCTTCCCACTCCCCCTGCTCCAACCCAAGAAAACTGCAAGATTTTTAATATTTAAAGTGTGAAACTTTTCTCTTGTAAAATTCTAATGTTACACGACCAGGCCTATTGTGGCGTTCCGGCGCCATAGAATTAGAAATATTTTTAAAAATACGTTGCATTTATTGTCTTGTAATTTCAGTTTTCGAGTAAGATGAGAAGTATTCTCCTTTGCTATATTCATGCGACAAAAATCCTCTTGGTTTTACACGTTCAATAATAAGTCCTTCAGTAAGGACCTGGTCCATGGAGTTAGCAACAAAAATAATAAATTCAACAACAAAAGGAGACCATGACATGCTAAAACTAATACATATATACCCTGAAAAGAAACCAATCGAAACAAACTTATTTTAAAATATCAATTTAAATATTTTTCTGCATGAAGAACGTGCCCTCAAACGAAGCAATGTTCAAAAATATGAATATCATTTGCAACAATAATAAACCTAGCTGAATGTATATGACTTAGT
The DNA here is from genome assembly GCF_000696155.1 of Zootermopsis nevadensis. The sequence continues at coordinate 1,099,588 of NW_019060809.1, read as the reverse complement.
GTTGGAAAAACTAAGAATCATGCAAAAGAAACGGTTGTAGTCTGTTATAAGGCATTATTCTGATATTCGTTTGATTATTGATACTTTGATACTTGGACGACCCGTTCTTCAAGTGTCCGAGCACTGCGGGTCCCAACTTTTTCGTTGGCTTGATCTATAGACATTTTGGTGGGACTCCTTGGGCGAGGAATCGGCCCGTCGCAAGGCCTCTACCTGTACACAGGACAGCACAACACAGAAAAACGCGAACAAACATCCATGGCCTAGTGGGATTCGAAACCACGATCCCAGCCTCAGACCACGCGGCCACTGCGACCCCTCGTTTAATTAAACAGCGGAAAATCAGGATAAACCGCCCTAAAGCGGGATTCAAACCAGGTACCTAGCGAATGCAAGAGATATGTTACCTTAGTATTTCACCCACTGTATGTTGCATTTGAACAAATATTTCAGCTACCCCAAAGGACTTTACAGACTAGAAGAGAATCTACGCATTTGAGGGGCTAAGCAGGTGCTAGGAGCTCCATGGGACGGTCCACAACTTGCGGCCCGCCTTCGCAAGTTGTATAGAGAAATACATTAATCATTGTTCAAATAAATATCAGCTACAAATCTTTAAGTTAAAGAAATACAGTTTTATTACCGAGTTGAGAATGACAATGGTTGAGGAGCTTGAAGAAAAGTTGAATACACGACCGCTAAATATTACTAGGCTTATCAAAGCAAAAATAATGAGATGGACGGGACATACAGAATGCACGAGATACATCAGAAAGTCGAAGCCTACACGATTTAAGTCAGATTATCTCAATGGAAAAGACCACTTGGGAGACATAACTGGATTATGCTGTTAGAGGGCGGTGTCCAGTGGCGGATTCCATAAATACGGCAATGAACTTTCCAGTCCATAAATGAAGGGAATTTATTTACCAGCTGATCGACTAACAACTGTTGAAGCAAGACTCTACATCATCGAATTAATCTGTTAGTTACAGGTTATATTAATGCAAGCCTAATTTGTAATGAAGTCAGCATGCTATGCTTGAAATTACAGTTTTACACTTAAAATTATGAAGAGTTACAACACTTTTTATCTCCCCGTGTTCAATATTTTAAGCAAGTCCTCATATAATTCAAGCCACACCTTCCAAGACCGACTCTTTAATTTTCTGGAGGGTATTTAAAAAAGACGCCAGGTGGAGTTGGGTGTCATCCCAGTAATTTGTTTAATGAAGATGGCTCCGGAATGTTATCAGACAGGGGCAGCCATAGAAGAATTAATAATTCTCGCTTATAATAAACTACTGGGGTGGACTGAAGTGTGTTGTTACACGGCTCTAACGTGGTTATAAAGTTCCTTCCAGATTGAAGTCTCGTTATAAAACCCGACACTTTTCGTTATGAATAGGAACACTTTGATTAAAAACGAGAGACAGTGTAGCTAAGACCATTTGGACTACCCCCTTCCCCCGAACTTATTATTCAACCTTGTGAACTGGCATCAGAAAGCGTTATTCTACATTGTTTCCTCTCCAAAACAGAAAACTTCCAGTTTCTGCCCCTGAAGCCATAGTATGACTACAAAATTATATATTTTCACAAAAATAAATTAACAACATGTTTATACAAAATTTCCTGACTGAATAATAAATTCGCCCATGATGTGCTTCTTTGCTTGGCTGTCTGGTTATCTGACTGACTGGCTGCTTATATACCACCCATAGGCTGATTTAATTAATAATAATAACAAATAATCTTAATTAGTAATAAGTTCTATTCTCTTATTCTTAAGTCTGTGTCCGATTAACATCGAGACTTTCGGTCCAGAGCTCTTTTACATCCAAATTCATTAGCTATACGGTGTTCATGTTACCGATGACTCACATTATACGCGCTTTTCCTTTCTGCGTTTTCTCATATCGATGGATTTTTTTTCACCATCATGAGGAGCACTAATATCCTGTCCACGGCTAAATTATAAAGCTTATTACCTAAGGCCTTCAGATACATAAGATGCGAGGAATTCTTTCAGTAAATGAACGAGTAATGCTTTCCAAGAACGACGAGCTTGTACGTTCCTGGCACTGACGACAGACACTCCTTGAGACAGTTTAAGTACAGCTTACGTTTCATTGTTGTTATGAAATGTAAATACCACACAGAACAAAGAGGGGTGTAATTATAACTACGTATCCTGTGCCTTTTAGAGAAGTTACTTATTGAGATTTTTACAATTACTGTGACATACGGTTAGAAATTTGTCAAGTTCAAATCTTTTCACACTAAAGAGTGAATAATAGAGATTAAAAATACAAAACTTAACACAAATATAGATTTTAGTGTAAGTACAATAATAAATTCTTCTTTCACGCAAACCCCACACCATAGAACAAAGTATAAACATAACCAAATATTAAGGTTTTTCCGTTTACAAAACAAAACTATAAACAGAGACAATTTAGAAACAACAACTGCACAATTCTGGCCAGTTTGTAACGACAAACATCTTTCTCTGAAAAGAAGAAAAGTACGTTTGTATGTGAGGAGAGTTACGTCGACCATTTCGTTTTACTGTTAGTGCCTTATGTCTCAATTTCACCCACCACCCTTTGCGTCCTAGCGACGCCATTTTGGTGACGATTGTTTTCAACACAGCTTCCTGCTTTCTCTCAGCCGCCTTACTTCTGATAGCCTTCAAAGGATTACTTTCCCATCTCGGGGATTCACTAAGTACGAACCCATGAATCTCAATACGCCTTTACAGCTCGTACAAGCTATAAACCGAGTAGATCACTGTACAGGTTTCTCTGCTAAAACGACATAAGTATAATTAATTCACAATCGTACATTGGTACATACGTATGGATACCACACAACGAGAGTATATCAGTGACTCATCTATTAGTGAAACGATTCGATCAGTTTGGACTTTAATTATACAGGTCCCATCAAAATTCTTTCTAACACGTCGTGATACTGCAAGTTTGATGGACTGTTTGAGATTACTCGGAACTTTTATTGTTTCCTTTTAGCAAATTAAAACTGTAAGCGTCCATCTATGCTACTGTAAACCATACATACGTATTTAATACATATCTTCTTTACATTTCAGTTTGGAAGCTCAAATTAAAAATGCAATATGAGTTGAATCCTGAAATAGTGCAACTTAATCCAATGTTTTTTTGCTGTAAATTTCACAGTTCTTTCATGGCATATACAACCACACTAAAGCAAAACATGACAAGACGCTACAAAGTCTATCAATATTACAGTTTAAAGTCCTACTGTATTTGACCAAAATGTATAAGATAATTTTGGGGTGGGTTCCAAAAACCCAGAACCAAATTTTTCATACTATTTTTTAATGTATGTTTCATTCCTCCTACACATACTACATAACCCGTTCACCTTACGCCCATTGTCTAATCAGACTATATTTTCTGACAGTACGAATTAGGAATGATAGTGTACCTTGACTTATGATTTACTGTTCGTTTTTCGGAGTCTTTACGAGAGCACCAGAACAGTTTCGAATACATATCAGTCGCTTCGTGCATAATTTATAACGAGCGTAATGCCTTGTCCCTGATCCCATATCCCGTATGTGTGGGAGCAGTTAAGCAGTAACCCTGGCACACTGCAAATGAATACACTGGTCGTTATTACAATGATGCACGCAATTGCTTGTAAAGAGATGTTGTTTAAACACCTATAAAAGCACCCGTAATTCACGGGGAAGAGCTCACTCTAATCTGAGCTGCTGATGTACACCAATGTTACCCCTAGTGGGAGAAACGATTTGTTTATATAAATCGTCTTTGTTAAAGTTCTACAGTTTTACATCCCAACTTTTACACTTGACTTTGATGAATAGATGAAATAGGTGATGTATACCTACGTTGTTTAACCACTTGAAGCCGAGGCTCGTCTAAATAATATTTAAGGAAACACGAAGCTTTACCATTGCAAAGAACAAATTATTTCGGCTGTTTAAGGAATTAATAGCTGTTTACACAGAAAATCATACAAATCCTATAAAAACAAGATAAAGACCTACTGACTGTGAAAGCAAGCTGCACTTACAGTTCATACTAGGCTTTGAAGGGTTACCTGGTTAATCTTAAGGGACTGCCTCTTAGGTTGTTAAAAACTTCTTGCTTACTTTACTTTCTTACAGATCACAAAAACATTACATTCCTCAGATTTCTGAGATACTATCAGAAATTTCACTTTGATTGTTCGCAGGCAAACTATAAAGAAATGAGTTAAATTGGCTTAATATTAAACATAAATCTCACAAAGGTTTAAGAGGCTAAAGATACAATGTTTGTGGAACACTAGTAACAAATTAAAAATTACGCTAAAAATAATAATGCCAGAAAGAATTCCTTATAGTATTGAGTTCAAAACGTTTTGTTTTACCATATGTTGTGTATAAACGTAGTGATTAATGCCAAACTATAATTCTGTTAGTTTAAATGTGTGTGACACATGGTTTCACAACTCAACGAAATCGAGTTGATTGAGGCTGTTCAAGAACAAGATACTGTGGACAACACTTAGACCTGTAAGGCAGGAAGCAGCAGTGGGAAGGAGAAAATTACATAATAAATAGCCTTGTAATTTGTAGGAAGTACTATTCAGCACTGATCCAACAAAGGAGTTGGATGAAGGATATGGAGGATGGATAACTACAAACCCCCAGCGGTAAAACCTAAGGTAAAGAGAGGACTTGGGAGACCAAGGCGAAGATATGGGTTAACATTAAAATGTTTTCTAATGAAATGGGATGTGAGGATGTGGACTGGGTTAAACTGGATAAGGATAGAGTCCAGAGGTGGGCTGATATAAAGACGGTGATGAATTTCGAGATCTTAAACGAGAGACAAATTCTTGACCATCTTCTCAACGTGACCTTTGTTTCAGTGAATAATTATTGCTTTCCTCCATGAATGTTATCCACAATATGTATATTGTTTTGAGTGTAACGTATCCTTTAAAATTGCATTGGGAAGTTTCTAAAGTGGAGGCTGGAAACACACAGCCCAGAATTTTTCCCCTTCCGCAGAAGAGGCTTTGGTCATATTAAGCCGCGTTCTTCTTGGTTACAATTTCCACCTTGGTTCGCAGGAAATTAACATAACGGAGGAGGAGCAGAACAAGGATTACAAGCTTAGTGCCGACCTGGCCCGGGTCTTCAAAGCACAGCTCCGGGCCCCTTTGGCTGCTCCGTTTTACAGCACTTCTCCTTCTAAAGGCTACTTCACAATGGGAGGTATCCACATCGATTCTTGGTCGGGATAGCAGAGATCCTCAAGTTCTTCAAAATACCTCGAAATATGCAGCGAACGTCTCTTTATGATCTATTTGCCAAAAAATAAATTACTAGAGTTCAAAATATATGATGGCTTTGTTCTTGCTGGCGCACAAGTAATAATTAGTCAATCTGTAAAACAGTATAGTCAGTAAGTGCTAAGCTGTGTTATATTGTTCTTACAATGTTGTATTAAATAATTTAAATAAAAGACACACGTCCACAACGTATCTATTGTCATCAAATTTTGAAGATTCAGTACTGAAAGGAGCTTTTATTGCTCCGATACAAGATGTTCGGAATGTTTGGGGCTGCGGTGAAAATGTTACAGAAGGGGGTCCCCAGTGCCAGGTCTTTCGTACAGACAGAAAAAAGAAAGGAAAAAAGACAGAAAATGACAAGAAAAGAAACGAAAAAGACAAAACACAACATAAAAAAACAGAAGGGAGGAAAGAAAAAATTAGAAAAAGGAAAACAAGAACAAAGAAGGGAGATGGAAGAAAAATTGAAAAACGAAGTAACAGAAATAAGGAACGACTGAAAGAAGAAGCAAAATAATGAAGAGGACAATAGATGGGCTGCATTACAGAAAATGGAGAGAGAGAAAAAGGAAGAAGGAACAATTAAATAAAGAATGGAAGAAAGTAAAAGTTAAAAACATAAAAGAACGGAATAAAAAGGAGAAAACAAAATAGGAAACAAAATACAAAAGAAAAAGAAGGAAAGAAGTGGAAAGGGGGAGAGAAGAGCGAGACAAAAGCGAAAGAAGAAGAAAAAATAAATTAAAAAGGAAGACAAAATTAAATAGTGAAAGGATGGAAGGAATTTAAGGAAAAGAAAAAAGTATGAAATTTAACTATAAAGAACAAAAGAAAGAAAGAAAGGAAGGAAGAAAAAAAGAAATATATGAGAGACAAAAGTGTGGAGAAATGAAGCTAGAAAGTAAGACGAAACTGATGCACTGGCTATAGAAAGCAAGTAGCAGAGCAAAACTGAAGAGGCGGATAGGAGCCATGACAGACGCACTGATCTCTAGAAATAAGACGAGCTCCACATGGGCTCATGTGACAACCAGTACATAAAGTACGATCTGCGGGTGCACGTGCTAATCAACAGACTGGTCTCGATGCAGAGAAATTATTGCCAGCGATTATGCCTCAGATTACTGCGTCCTAAGACCCACAAATCTCGCAACGTCGACAAAACAGACATGTATTTCCACATTCTGCAACTCAAACGCAAAGTTTCTCTCGTCAATTTTTGTCTGAGGGGTAGATGTCAACGCTTTGGAGAAACATGCTGCCTTCATCTTCAGGGTGAAAGTGAAAATGCTGGGAAGCAGCGCCACTTCAATGCCAATGTCCGCCACTACTGACCTTCCGAGTGCGCCGATGATGCGACACACGCAAAATTAAAATTAAGTTCTGACGGTGACGACTGTGGTATCAAGAAATGCAGTCGAGGCTATGGTGGCGCCTGTGGCGGGATCTGGCGAAATCTGAGTTTGGTGTGAGTCTGGAGTCTGGCGGACGGTTTTGTGTTGCTGGTCCTACATTTGCCACGAACCCGGCTTCAGTCGTGTGAATTGCTAGTGGTTGGTTGTTTCCCTTGTAATAGTCATTCAAATGTAAGTGTAATATTGTTGAGATTCCGACCAATCTTATACAAGATTAAAACGTAAAGGTTTAAAAGTAACGGATACATCAATACCGTTTGGTATAAATTTATATCATGTTCATATACAAAATACTGAAAAAATTTGGTTCTTAGTTTAAAAAAACGCATCCCCGTTACGTAAACCAAATGGTCAATGTTGTTTAAGAAGCAGATATTCTTTACTTCGAGGATCATAAGAAACTAACAAAACAGTTTATTATCAAACTGCATAATTAGTGAATGTTTAAGAATCTCGCATAAGCAGTTACCTCTGTTTTAAGGGTTAAGAGAAACCAAACAGAATATTTTGTGGGTACTGGAGGAATCCAAAACGACGTTGATGATAACATGCATTTAATGGCACAACCCGAATACATTTTTCTACTTTATATTTAGCGCTTAGCAAAGCGTCCTGGTGTTTGGCAGTTCCGTAATATCGTTGTTCAGTATTCAAGGGCTGATCAAACAAGCTTCTTTCTTCGAAAGAAGTTCACAGTGCCTCTATGGAAACAATAATAAACTAGTGGTTGTCAAATGAAAAATTCTGTTTGGCTGTATTCAGAGATAGGTGTCTGTGTTACATAAAGAAACAGTAATTACACGTTTAAAAATATTATTCACTAAGTTTATTTAGGATATAAAGAAACAGTGGTGGAAGTACATAATCTACTTAGCGACGGTTTCAGAACTTCGTAAGTTATAAGAATTCTGACAAATAAAGGGACTCCTGTTTACATGCAGAAGTTGAAATTATAGATTATGTGGCGCGTGTTAGATCACGAGTGTCCATGATTTAGAAGTAGTGTGTCAAAGAGCCACTGGGATTCTGTTAGTTTTGTAAAAAAATTGTTGGCGCAGAGATTTGTTTATCAAAATTTATGACGAAAAACAAATACTTTAAGATATTTCTACAAAATTATTGAAACAACTAACCACAGATCCCTATTCTGAATTAGAGAAATCTAATTCACACTCTCATACCTATATATTTAGGACAGTTTCAATATCGACTCTTCTTTGTCCAGGTCTCCCAAGTTATCTCTGTAACTAGCAGGTTTTGCGTCCGAAATTTTGTATATATTTGCATATTTTCCATTTGTGCTACATAACCGTAGCACGTTAAGTGCTTTGATTTAATCACTATGACAATATTTAATAAAGAGTTAAATTTATTAAACTTCCAATTATTTAAGTCTGTACATTATCCTATTACCTCCCTTCTCTTAGCACCTTGTCGTCAAACACCATCAGCTGACCTCGGATGTCATCCAATTCACAAAAACGTTTACAAAAATCGAATAACTAATGCCCATAATACTGCTATTTGCTGTCTAAATTGTTGGAAGGAAACAGCCTCTGATAGGATTTTGCCAGATGTGGCCGTTATGCTGAGAATGTTTATCCCTGAGTTAAATCAGTTTAGGCAACATGAACACACCAGGTGCCACGATGAACCGCTTCCTTCTTCCCTCTGCCCTCATCAAGCGTCAGCCTTTCGAAATGATTAATAGATTAAGACTTGGATACGCCTTAAGCCCCACACGCTATTACATACGTAATGGATTTAAAATACGTTAGGTGATGTTCGCGATTAATGTTATGTTTAGGGGTGAAGAGGGGTGGGGGGTAACACCTCTCGCGGCGGCTTCAAGATAAATGACGTCCCT
>NW_019060809.1:1067538-1090916 GCF_000696155.1 Zootermopsis nevadensis | reverse complement strand
GATTAAGGGAATAAATAATGACGTAGACTAATGGAATTAGTATTGACTTAAGTACTTCCAGGAAAATCTGTAGAATAATAATGATGATTAAGTTAACAGGTTTAGCTTATTTAGAATTGCTACAACAAAGGTAGTAACAAAAGATGAAAAGAAATAAATATGCAGGATAATCGTCATTTGCATTCTTACCCGTTTGAAACCGAAGATCGTGTAATTAATATTTAAGAATTCAGTCCGTACCTCGAAGAAAACGCAACACCACCGTTATAATGATCAGTTGATTGTTAATGTTGTTTAAGGAAATAGTTCCTATTTACACTTAAAATCACATGAAGCAAAAAATGCGGAGTTACTGACTGTTAAAGCAGGTGGTACTTATAGTTGGGCTTCTTTTCCAATTACAAGGCTATGAAATTGATGGATATAATGGAGTTGCTATTGGATGCGATGTTTAAAACGAATTTTCCAGAACAGACTTCTCAATCAAGTTAAGACGACAGAATATATGAACTGAAGTCTGTCGTGTTCCACTTCTTGGAAAGTAGGGTTCAGTAAGATAGTCTGTAACAGAAGTGCTTAAGCGGAGCGTAACGTAATTTACTGATCCGCTAGCCTGAGACCGGTTGATTTTGCGAATTTTCGAGTAAAAATCAGAGAAAGGCTCTCTAACAAGTGTCACAGCTTGTTAACATGCCATAACATCGTTTTTTTCTGTAGGACACAAGTCGTCTACTACAAAAATAGCGCACATAATAACGATGGCCAGAAATGTATGTGCTAAATAATGCTAAATATTTATATTTTAGTCCACGAAATTCAATTTGCACTTAGGCCCAGACCAATCTGAAATTATTTCATAATAAATAAACATTAGTTCTTTTCGGTGAACACTTCATTAAGACGGTCTACGAATATTACCTACCTTTGCATCGTACCGATTCCAGTGCCTTGAGCAACTGTCTCGGAACAGGTCAATAGGCCCAATTCTTGAAATTTGATGAAGATGAAAACCAAACACATAGATCTCGCCTCCATATTTTTATTAAGACTCTTACTCTGTAACTTAATTTGTTAAGAGCAATAAGAATATTTGGTAATAATATAATCTGATCGGCTGAACGATATCGGATACAAACCCTCGACATCGGAGTCACATAACTTTTTCTCTCCGTGGGCAAGAATTCATCACTCGTTTGTCTTCTTGATTTAAAATTTAGTGGAGTTTAAAAATGTGTTCTGCTTAGATAGAACAATATTTATATTCATCAGATGGTTCAGAATTTCTTGCAGCGGAGAGAGACCACGGACCCAAGCACACAATGATACTACACTTTATAAACCGAGCAATGTAGGCTAATGGTGCAATGACAAAACGTATATTTATGTAGGCTACCATGCAAACAACTGGAAACGCAAAGAATCCCTAATGACGATCAGCGTAAGACACTAAGAAACACGCAAAGCGGGTAGCTAAGTTGCCTGATTCTCAATAAAACTTAAAACACGCAATGAGAACCACGGTTCAGCGCATAGAAATCACTAAGAACGTAAACGTCACAACCACTACGAAGTAAAATTACCCCACACAGCAAATTACTTCTCCAGAAGCTAATAGTACGCCAAGCTAGTCAAATTCCCCGCATTTTATGGAACTCGAAACTTCGTAACTGTGTTCACTGGAGCCCGCAGCTGGTCCACATCCTGAGCCCAAATCTGGCGACAATTTTACGTCGCTACGGTAGTTCCAAAGAACTGCCTGATTCCAAGGGCCTGCGTAACATTTCGTAACACGCCAGCTTCTTAGCCAGGGGAGGTGTTAGCCCTCCGCGGTATTACCCCTTGTCGGCTGTCAGCTGCTGCGTATTCAATATGTTCGCAGCTACGCTCCATATATGGAAGACCTTCCCCTCCATTCGGAACCCGAGGAAGCGACATTCTGTTTGTAACAATGAACCCACTTAACACGAGATCAGGCCAACAGAAAACCTAGTAGCAGAATTCTAAGGTTCGGTACCGCTAACACCAAGGTCAGCCATTGGACACAATCATGGAGTTCCATCTTCACACCCTATCTCTCTAATATCCATCTTAATGTTATCTTCTCGATCTGATTCTTGGTTTATTGCGAAATATATATATATGTAACAAGTTAAACAGTTTGCACGCACGCACTTACGCGCACACACTGAACATTCTATTACATTGATACCGGGAATTAAATGATACCTTAATTTGAAAAGTCGGTAACCACTTAAACACCCTATGGCGTCTAAGTATGTAGTCTATTGTACTATATTTTGTTTGCATGCTACTTAAGAGCCAACTACCTTTCTTTTATGAACATGACTATCTTCTGGGATGTTGCGCCATGTAGTCTGGTAGAAATCGACCAACGATGCAGGAACCACCTCTGATCGTCAGGCAATTTGTACTAGACTACACGGCGTGATATCCTACTAAACATCTTCATACTTACAGTCGTTAAAACCTGAAATCTCTCACGTCTTTCTACTATGTTCCCTTACGTAAAAACGCTCTATCAGCAGCCCGTACTACACAACGTGTAGTACTAATAATATGGTGATAACAACAGAAGATATCCTGTCAGAGAAAAAATCCTAAAGTTTTCCTGGCGGGGACTTCTCTCCGTGACGATACCAGAATCCGACAGATATCGGAAACTGCTAACAGCTCCTTATTGAAGTCTGATCTCTTTATTGTAAAACGTACAGAACGCTTATGACGTCACATCTGCACTTTTTTTTTGTGTGTGTGTGTCCATACCCGAAGAAAATCTGAATATGACAAATTTCATAAAACTCAGTAAATCAGAAAATTGTTTGATGATGACTGCAGTTAAAAAAGCGAGCCCTATTTAAGCGAGAATCAAGGAAATGTTTGTGCAGCTGAAATAAAAGTTTTCTTATGACTTTAATCCTGTAATGATCATGCATACAGGAAGGAAGCGAGGACACGGATTAGAAACGGAATGGGCAGGACATTTTGTTTGGAAAACAGCCTTAAATTTCTACTAGTTAGGCGGAAGTATATATGAATGGATATTAGAATGTATTTCAGAAAAATATACCGTGATAAATTGACATGTAATGACAGTTATAATCATAAGCGGCGAGTAGGCAAGAATTTGGAAGAATACGATTCTGAATTATTTCACATCTACTATCCTAACATCTGTCTGAAAGACTGAGAAAACCAACAACCATCTTAGTTAGGATAGCAGGCAGCCCATTTGAACCACTTACCTTCGAATAGAAGCCTACATGACACTAACATTCTCAGTGACATTGACATGCTGCTGCTGGTGATAAGAGATACTTAAATACACATACATGTCACATGATATGACGCGTCTTAAAAACCGTAAGTATCAGAGTGATTATTCTCATAACACGTTGAGGTCACTGTTAGGTATCAGCCCAATAGTTTGCCGATCACAGACCCCTAAATATTTCGAGGTCATATGAAGGGCATTTATTCTTATTCTTATATCTGCCGAACTGTAGGTAACTGAATTATCACAATCGTGTGAATTTAAGGTCACAAAAAGGTCAGGGCCATGCGAAGTCCACGACAAGATTACACCAAGGGTTTTCCAGATAGAAGCTTCAAAGTAGTCAGGTTCTTTACTGGATAATTATTTCCCACCCTTATTTCTGCCGAACCGTGCGCATATAAGTTACCAAACTCATGTAAATTTGAGGTCACGCATAAGGTAAGGCCATGTCAATGTCATGACAAAATCAGCAAACGGGTTTCCGGGGTGGACGCTTCTAAAGTTTTCAAAGACATCTCATAGTCATTTATTCTCAAGCTTATTTCTGCCAAACTGCACATACCTTGTTGCCCATATTCACAAAAATTAGGTGGCAAGGAGAGATCACTGTAATGTCAAGGTAACGGCCAAATCACCCTAAGGGTTTGCTGGATAGATCCTTTTAAATTTTTCGTTGTTAATTTCGGTTCATTTATTCTCATGCTGAAATACTGGTATTTTCCTTAAAATACTTATATATATTATAGGTCACAAACATGTCAAGGACATATGGAAGTGACAAGATCGGCCCAATAGTTTACCAGATATAATTCTCTAAAATTCTCAAAGTCACATATTTCACGCTTATTTCTGCTAAACCGTAAATACCTGGATGAGCACACTGAAGTCAAAAAGAGTTCACGGATAGGTCAAGCTCACATGGAAGTCACGACAAGATCCGATCAATAGTTTTGTCAGATACAGGTCTTTAAAATTCTCAATGTCATATATTTCTACGCTTATGTCTGCCAAACCGCAAATACCTGGTTGACCGTACTCATGTCAAAATGAGGTCACAAATAGGTTAAGGTCATATGGACGTCACAACAAAATCGGCTAAATAGTTTTCCAGATACAGGTCTCTAAAATTCTCAAGGTCATATCTTTTCACGTTTATTTCTTCCTAACCGTAAGTACCAGGTTCACCATACTCATGTAAAAATGAGGTCATGGATAGGTGAAGGTCATGCGGAAGGTACGACAAGATCGGCCCAGTAGTTTGTCAGATACAGGTCTCTAAAATTCTCAAGGTCATATATCATCACGCTTATTTCTGCCAAACCGCAAATATCTGGTTAACCATACTCATGTCAAAATGAGGTCACGAATAGGTTAAGGTCATATGGAAGTCACAACAAAATCGGCTCAATAGTTTGCCAGATACAAGTCTCTAAAGTTCTCAAGGTCATATGTTTTCACGCTTATTTCTGTCAAACCGTAAATACCTAATTGACCATACTGATGTCAAAATGAGGCCACGGATAGGTGAAGGTCATGTCAAGACCACGAGAACATCAGGCAAACTATTTGAGAAATAGAGGCCTAAAACATTCAAGGTTATTTGAAGAACTATTTTCTCACGCATCCACATAGAGCACTGTAGGATTCTGAGTGACATTGCACACATCATGTAGAGGTCATAGATATGTCAAGGTCATGTGATGGTCACAATATACACTCAGTGACTAATTTGGCTTGGGATAGATTACATAAGGTAAGGTTGGGTTAGGTTACGTTATGTTAGGTTGGATTAGGTTAGGTCAGGTTAGTTTGGGTTAGGTTCGGTTAGGTTAAGTTAAGATGAGTTGGGTTAGGTTACTTTAGGTTGTGTTAATTTAGATGAGTTCATATTAGTATGGGTTGTATTAGGTTAAGTTACGTGATGTCACTGACTCTGAAATTTCGAAATTATATTTAGCCGATTTTTTGTAGCCCTCACATCTTAAACCAGATGTGCGTTTGTGTCAGTTAGGAAGCGTTATGATGCATGTAACTGTTCGATTTTGGTTGTGGCGTTAAACCACGAGGGGTGAAATAAAGGGAACTTTTCATAGTTCACTGCGAGTTGCAAACACACACACAGCTTACAGATACGCTCATAATTAATGATTCAAAAACAGGGGTACACAGTCACAATGGCGCATGTCATGTGACAGAAGCAGAGATGGTAATCCGTGTATTCAACAGCAGTACACATCAGGGGACGTATGTTATGATATTCTCACCATGGTAAAGATGACGATGTTCTTCGTTATGACGCCGTATGGACTTGACTTACCGGAAGTTACCAACGTTTCAGAGAAGAAACAAACTTTCGGAAACGATGGTATCTACCTATCGGTTCACAAGTAGTTACAACCCAGAACATCGCCAAAGGGAGGAAACGCGTGTTTTCATGCTACATAATTATTCTGTAGAATAAAAAAAGAGCTTCAAAAACGAGACTTAGACGTAGTTTTTCCAAGTTTTACGTACACTGAACAGGTTCTTCTAAATCTTTCAAACGTTCCCGTATTAAACTGAGGAACTTATAAGGTTTTTCTCCTTAGGTAGTACAGTTTTCTATGAAGGACATTTTCAGTCTAAAGATTCTATAGCGTTGTTCTCCACTAGGATTTGTCGTCAGGTGCAAAGAGAGAACATTCAATTATTTTTCACAACTGACAATCACTAAGCTTCTCATGACATTTTCTGCATTTTATGGAACCCAAAGATTCATTATCGTGCTCACTCAACACTACATCTAGCCCTGAGATGTTATATTAATGGTCAATAAAATGAGAGAAGAGATGAAGACTGTACTATATTTATTATACAGCGAAATGATCTGAAGTCAGAATAACCTCTTACATTCTGTCTGCACTAACAGATGTTCAGATTTTTCTATCCGCGAGGACTCATGTTTAAGGCGGCCGTTTCTGGTTCTATTCAGCACCTTTTTCCTTCAATAGACACGGAAGCAGAGAAGACTCTTCCGTAAGAGACACCGCTTACAGTATCGACCAAATATCCACTGCCATATCTAAAGCCTTTAACGATTTACTCTGTTACTTCAGGTGAAATCCGATCTAGAAAAACCCATGGCGTGTTTTTCTTCTCACACATTAAAAAAAAGCAGCAAAGGAGAATTTACACACACCACCACATTTACCTGAAATATTAAATAAATGAAATAAAATAGTAAAATAAGTAAAAGGCATAATACAACATTATTTTACATAAAGGTAACTGAAGACAAAATTTGATAAATACGAAGCCGAATAAAAGAGAAAACTTAAAAAGATATTTCTAATATAAACAATAAGACATAAGATGTTTAAACTAATAAACTGCATTAATAAAGGTGTAAAAAAATAATTAATAATAAAATATATACCAAAAAGCATAATTTTTAAAGTTGCACACCAAAAATGGACAAGTGCGTCATATACCATTGTAAATTGATCTGGCAGACAGCAAGCAAAGAAAATAAGTGAGTAACGATTCAAGATTCAAAAACACGTTAATATAAATGTCAAAGCACAGAGTGAGACGAAATTTATTCACAATTATATAATATGCTGAGGAATTACTTGGTATAAATGTCTTAATTTATTTAATAACTTCATTGAAACAGATAAAATACTAGAGGGGAAAAGGAATATTGCTCTTCAAATATTTAAGGAAAAAGATAAGCAGATCCCAAAGACTGTTCAGGAACAAACGAATAAAAATCTTAATATAAAATTTCAAGGACAGTTATGAGAAAATAGAACAGGTTTGTTAAATGCGTTTACTTGAAAACCAAAATAGTTTTCGGGAACATCCATCTGTTACAGACCAGCATTTTTCGTAAGAAATATTCTGGGGGAAATTAATTAAATTAAGAAACAACTTATCGATATAGTTAGCGCCTCATTCGAATTAAGGCAAGTCACAAGCCTAGACAGCTCGGGCAAAATAAGAACAGAAAACAACAAAATACTAGCAACACGAAGAAAAGGCTCTGTTTATGAGAGAATTATTCAAATTCACAGCGCTACACTCTAATCGAGCTGTCGTTTGCAAACAGACTAACTCGAGAATTCTGAATTCAATAAAAGTGAGAAGAAACGGCTTCAAATTGGCAGCACTACAATAGAAATGCTGACGGGTTCGAGGCTATTTAGTATCACGCGACAGTGAACCAGACAACTGATACACGTAAAAGCAATATTTCCATCCTTGTCGTCTGATTTTTCTCTCTCTTCTTTCACTTTTCTTGTTCTTAAGCCTGTCTTTCTATCATATCCGATATTAATATCTCTTTCTGTCTCACTACTTCCTTTTCATCACAACTCTTCTGTCTTTCGTTGTGGCAGTCTTCCTCTAATGTCCAGTTTTAACTTTTCATATGTCTGTTTCTCATTCCCTATCGTATCACATCTCTTCAGCTTGTTTAATTCTTCTTTTCTTATATCACTCTTGATCTCACATAATTCCTTACATTAAAATTACCGCAGAATCGATATAGCTCACACTGATCACCTAAGTTAATTTGCCTGCAGTTACAATGCTCTTCACATTTGCCTGACAACTGAAGTGACACAGCATAGCCTATGATCAAATGGCTTAATCATAGAGCATAGTTTACACATCTTACTTGTTTCTGTATAAGGCACATTCACCTTCAAACCACAACCTACAATCTTTCTGCGCTTTTCACGTTTATTTACTGTGTTAATAACGAAACTTTTTCAAACGGGCACGCACGTTTTGAGCGAGAGGTGAAGGCAAGTCGTTTTATACACCAGCAAGCACGGGACATTAATCTGAAGAATATGATGTATAAATCTGTTCTATTGGACTTCGCCTAATGTCTAAATTATAAAATTACGACGTTCCGAAAGCTGGATTCTGCTTCAGATCTGAGGTAATTTCAATCAGAAGCCCAACAGCTAGCTCCTCTTTCCCCTTCCCCCTTTTTATCAGATTACAAAAACAATCCAGTTTTCGAAACGTCGTAATTTTATAATTTAGACGATTAACACGATCAAAGGAAACAATTTTACACATTACAAAGCACCATCTTTAAAAACCTTCAAATTTCCATCTAAAGACTGTTTGTTCATGCATTCAAACGCGTACAATACTGTGAGACCTATGACAGAGAAGGGTATTGACCATGAATCGCATGGCCTGTATTTAATTTCTGGCAATGGTGCAAATATTTTTGTCTTCAGCGCTACCTCCGCAAAATCTCACATGGCCACTAATTATCCCACGCAGCTGGTACAAACATTAATTCACACTCCAATATACCTTAATATATTTGAGATTAACCAGAGATATGTAGATATACTGGATCAAAGTGTATCAGGAAACAAAAACAAATTTGGAGTGTTTGTGGGTATTTCAGGAATATATATGTCTCCATTATTTCAATGGGACTTTAATGCCAATATATAACGCAGAGAGGGGGGTAATATATTACCTTTTGGTAAACTACAAACAATTTAAATATATACATATTTACAGGCAGCAGTTGAACATCTTTGCATCTCAAATATTCTGAAACTCAATCCATGCCGAAGTAGATGCATATCCAATTCGGTAGCATATCCTCAATACGTAGTGAAAACGAAAACACAGAATGGAGGATTGGAAGAAAGCATTACAGCAACATTAGTCTGGATTTAGTTGTGCACAAAACGCGTTCTGCCCTTCCCATTTCCCTAGAAATCTTCATCCAACCTGTCTATTTTCACTTCCCCTCCTTTTCTTAAGCCTTTCCTCAAAATGAGGGAAGTTCCATCACTTTACAATACATCAACCAAGCGAAAGGATACACGAATTGATGGAATGGAATTTTTACGGATTCAATATCTACAATTCGCATCAAATATTCCTTACTTCTTTATTCTAGCATAAAATACGGAATTCTTTATAAACCAATGGGAAAATCGCTACAAACGTAATTTAGCAACCCACTTTATTTACTTGATAAGGAAAGAAAGCTTATTGCAATAGGGTGTTCATAAACGTGCCATAGTAACATTTAAATCAATGCAAAAATATTTGTGAATCTAGGTATTAATATTGTCCCTTTCGAGCCGTAATTCCACTTTCGCATTTTTCAATTATCTAACATAATTAATACAAACATCGTACCTGTGTAAGCTTATGAGCTGTAAGGGTCATTTAATGTAGAGTGAAGAAAGATAACTTTTACTATTGTAATTTGTTCCACATGACGAATCTATATACATATTTATATTTGAAGGCGATTAATAATAAACCATAACAACTAATACAAATAAAATTTTAAAATATTGTACGGAGGCCTACATGCAACTTTTTTTTAATTAAGTACACATTAAAAATTACAGCCATAATGACGTCAGAATAATTTGAGGAGTCAGTTGTTAGGCACAACAAATAAGCCTATTATTTTAAATCCTCCCCAAATGTTTACATTTAAAACATCGGAGAATTTATCCTATGGTACCACGCGATAAGTTACTGACAGTTATTTTCCATGTAGGGATAAATGTAAAAAATATGTTTTATTATGTTAATATGCAAAGTTTATGATCTCATTTACAAATAATGGTACCTTTAACATACTTATTTCAGTATTTAGTTCCCACATTGACCACCAGATCACAGCACTTCAATGTCTACCTCACCACTTTCTTCATCTGTCATTTTAACACCACTCATCGGATATTCAAAATAAAATAGCAAGATAGCACAAACTCCACGTAAAATTTCATCCAAATCTGTCATGTGGTTCTCGAGTTGAATCGAATGGACTGTGTTCTCGCTATGTACTTCATGAAAGAATTCATAAAAATTGATGTTGTCATAGTACAAACTTCTACCGACGTAATGGCGTTAAAAATTGCATATTTATACTCAGCCTATATTCGGCACTAGATTTTATGGGTAATGAAATAACACGGAACAGCTAATTACTGGAAGTGTGATCAGTATAAAATCCACACATATATTCAGATACTCCAATTACCAAATGATACTCATGGCAAGTTTATTTAACATTCATGTACCCCAGAAAACCTAATTGCAATGCATTTACATTTTATACACTGCAGTACACACTCTTACATAGAAGTAGTTAGCAGGGTTTTGGAAATAGGTAATGGTGAGGTCAATAAACAAAGCCATTATTTTCAGGGCTATTCTGTTCAAATGTGGACCTCTCGCAATTACTACTACCAGTAATGTTCCTTTTCATACCATAATTTCAAACACTGATACGACTGCAGAATGTAAATTAATGCAAAGACCGCGATATTACGAACTGTAAATATGGTTCCATTGAGGGCACGGAGTGGTCATTTTTGTCAGACCGTCTGACATAAGAACGTTTCTGTTTACAATAACAAAAAAAAAGTGTAAAGAAAGGTATCAAACGAAACAGAAATTTCTCTTTTTGGGGTTACTGAATCATAATTCATTTAAAACAATAAATATTCATAAACGCATAAAATGCCTGAACGTAGCACCGAAATCTGAAATCAAGCCATAACAAAAACACAGGTAATAGATTACCGCAAAATTATGAGTCTGGAAACAATAAACTAAAAAATATCAGGTTAACAGTTGAATTAGTAGAGAAACTAAAAAATACTCTTTGCTGTTATTCATATCACGAACAACACGGATTGAATGTTAAAGATCCATGACTCTAAGTAACAAGAAAACAATAAGCTGAGAAGTTTGAAAGTCGTACATGTATTAAATTGCTTAATTCGCAAAGAAAATAAACGAAACGAAAAGAATTACATTTGGAAGCGAAAATTCCATCACAAGAATTTTACTCTCTGTTGTCCGCCTCCAAGAGCCACGTCTAACTACCCTTGTTCCGAAGACGTGAAACGAGAAACGAAATCGCGCGAAACGAAATAATCAAATTACGAATTACATTCCTTCTAGAAAGTTGACCGTGAATCGGATGTGGCGGGTTTACACAGTGAGACGCTTGAGAGGCAGTTGATCCTTATGACCGTCTTGGGTGGCAGACGAAGAACAAACACTGCGTTGTCTCCGGAGGAACGGAAATTGCTTTTAGATTGATCTTCATTAGATCGAGACGGAGCGTCCACTATTGGGTGACAGAAACAAAATAAATTAAATGAATGAAAGCTCAAAACCAAATTAATGGTGGAAATAATGTACATGCATTGAGACTGGAACTAAAGTCATGGTACAGAAAGACGAACAGCGTGTGATGTAACAAAGACATACATCCGAAGAAAATTAATTAATCACAAACTATCGAATTACAAAAAGCTGACATAGGTCTTCTGGATTCTAAGGTCGTGTGTACTTTTAGGTAAATATCAACATTTCCGGGAAGTATACTACATCCATCTTCAGCCACAAGTCGTTAACGGTGCACAAGACTAATTAATATCGACATCTTCCCCGTCGTGTGAATCTTGAATCATAAGAAAATTAACAAGCTATTTGACAATAGCATAGCAATTTATGTGTCTGATAATATTAAATTATTAGTAAATTCTTTCACCAAGGGATATTTTGTTCAGAGGTTGTGCATGATCGAATTACGTGTAATTAAAACTTATAAAAGGAACAGAATAAGCGGTAGTGACCGATTTCAAGATAATGTTAATAAATTATGCTAAAATAACTGAGTAAAACAAAAATACACTCCATCAGGATTGAAAACCGGAGTTTTTGTAATACAATTAAAACACACACAATGTTCTTAGACGAGTTATTTATTATCAATATCAATTCAATACACCTATCCTAGCTCTGACAGATCATTAGTTATCGCAGTAAATTGATATTCGTATTACTGGATGTGGGAAGTAAAAATATACGACCGACCGACAACAAGTAGATATTATTAGGCTAGAATTTGAAATAGAATGAGAACGGGGTGTTATTCTCCGAGAATAATATTTGACAGAGCTTGGCAAAACAGAAATGCTGAACTGATTAGAGAGATATGTCCAGACCTAAAGTAACTGTGAATGGGGTAACATACTGTATGATCTTGGGAGAAAAATATGGAGAATGAAGGTTGAATATGAACACAAAGCCTCTGGAATAAAGGGGCAGTGAATCATAGAAAATAAAGCAAGAATCTTATGTCGCCGGAGGAAAAACCAATATGAAGATCTCTAAGAAAGAATGAGAGGAATGATCATTTTATAAATAAGAAAGGACAAATATGATCTAAAAAATGAAACTTTGCGATACAAAGAACACAAAATGTAGGGAAGAATGCAAGAAAATATTCAGTACAATGAAAAGTTCCGGTTAAAGATACCGAGAATAAAACGTGAAAGAAAAATAAGATATATACCAAAATGGACATACAGAAAAAGAAGACGCAGCGCTTTAGGACAAAACTTGAAAAAGCAGACAGAAAGACAAAGCAACAAGCGAAGATAAAAAATAAAAATAAATCGAATTACTTTTACGAAAGAAAGCATACTGAGCGACAGACGTTCAAAGATGGAAAAATTTGCCATTTTAGTCTAAATTATGAATAAGATATTTTGATATCTCTGAGTGTTAATCAATTTCTGTACATGCAAAATATCAAATTTTAGTTTGAAAATGTTAAGTAATCCTTTCATAGGTTCGTAACTTCAACAATTAATAAACAGTATGCGTTCCTATACCTGCAGTTCTAAAATAATATTACGACTGCTTTTGGTGTCTTGTAACCTGACCACATAAAGTACACAAATCTAGTCCAAAAATCTTGTAAAGATAATATTTCAGACTACATAATGCTTGCCATACAAAAAACGGTGGCTTTATTGAATTAAATTTTATAGCAAGGATATGAATTTCACAATTATTCAGAATCAAATACTTTTTGGATGATCAAATCAAGAAGGATTAGAAAGGAGGGGCACGCAGAACGAATGAGAAAAATGAAAACTGCACTTTGCATTTTTTGTCGAATACCTGAAGCTAAATACTAATTTAGAGACCTAGCAATAGATGGGAGGATAATGTTGAAACAGATGTTAAATAAACAGTGTGAGAGTGCCAGCGATGTTCATATAACTCAGGTCAATGCCTAGAGGCTAACTTTTGTGAACAGGGTAATAAACTTTTGAGTTCAATATAAGGCAAAGATTGTTTTAAGCAACCGAAAGAGTATCAGCTTATCGAAAATACTTCATTCTATAGGGTTAGTATTAAGTTACAATCACGTCAGACAAATTTCAACTGGCAGACGCTAAAACGTGTACATATATTACTGAGATTTTGATTTAAATAAAGAATAAATTCTGCATCCCACAATTAATTTGTTTTTACAAACGTACTAAAAGTGATATATAAATAACCGTTTAAGGTTTAAAACAGTCCGTATTAAAACATCGCGTTATACTTTTACTTTTAGAAATACAAACAAACAAAGTGCCCAAATGCATCAAACATTTTCAGAAGGTCTTATATACAGACCCAAATAGTTTGTTTTACATGCAGTCAGTGGAGAATTACGTAACAAAATATTTGCATATTTAGGTCACAATTTACACTAATACTCCAATAATATTGTTTACCGAGGTAATCAGGATTAAAAATTGATGTTTCACGCACATAATTCTAACAGATTTTGGTATTAAAATGTAATGGCATTGGCCTTGTGTGTATGGTATAAACACAAAATGTGTCACACGGATTATATCGCCATTTTAGAATATAAGCACAATTCAGGAAAGCGTTAATCATGTGCGACAGATATTTCAGACAGAGACGAAATAGTAAACAGTATTAAAACAGAGACAGAACTTTAAAAAAAAAACAAAAAAAAATTAAATTGCAATCGGATACAGCGTCACAGGGACATCCATTCGGATTAGTCCCTTACGGGTAATTTCTGTGTTCTCTCACTCTACCACAGGTCGCTAGGGAAAATGTGTCAGTGGCGGCAGCTACACGAGAAATACCAATATTAGATCTTGAAGGATAATCGGCATTTTCTCTCTTTGGTGTTCCAAAGATCTGAGTCACTATCTGTTTTGCCCTTTTTCTCCTTTAATCACATTCTATTTCTCCCGTGCTCCCCTTATGACCTTCCATTCCCAAAAGTCCATTGTATTTAATGTAAAATTCTCTTAATTTACTCCTTGGAAGCATTTTTAAAATAAAACTTTAGCTGTATTTTTGTTCAATAACAGTACACTCCAAAAGAACAAACAAAGAATAAACAATTTACATTAAAAATGAACCAAAATGACAAAGTTATAAACAGTTGTAAATGGCAAACTTAAAACAAACTTTGAAGACAACCGTGATAAAATATAAAAGAAATGTTAACCGACCTAGAAGTCTCGTTGGGCCAACAGTCACTGTCATCCAGACTGCCTGATTAGATAAGAAACGGGAAAAAAGAAGATTTTGTACAGAATGTTACCAAGTATTGCTCGAATCTAATTTGCTTTTAACTTCTTCGTAAATGCTTGAAGTATTACTTTGAATCAGTATTCGTAATACTTGGAATATTGACATTCCTTTCATCTCGTTACCAGCACAGTCACAAAGTGAAAAGTTCATTTAGGCCCTGTAATCTAAATTATCTGACAGTACAGATTTAGAATATTAACGACTTACAAATTTCAAGCAATTTTAAACAGTGCGAGGACAAATGCGGGGGTAAAATAATCACATCAAAGTGGACCGAATTTCTTTCTCGTCTACGTCTAATTTAATTACTTCTTTACCGATTTTAAAAACTCTGTTAAGACATAGGAAGTGTCAGTTTCACAGTTCCTGTGTGTGACGTTACGTCTTTACAGTGTAAACTTTCTTCTTTAACAAAGTACTTTATGTACTAATAACAATAACCATAAAGAAATTAGAATTTAAAATTGCGAAGAAAGTTTTTCAAACATTAAATCATATGCAAAAAGTTTGGCGAGACTGTTTTTACATGAAATCGGTCGTCGCAAGGTATTCATCTACACAACCTTAAAAAGTAATAGAATATGAGTATATGTACTCTATTCAACTACTTCAAGAAAACGTCCAGTGTGAACATGATTAGCATCGGGTTCCATGTTAGTCGAATAATCATGTGAGCAACTATCAGCTCGTTGGGCTTTAATGTCAAATAGCAAAATCACCACCTCCACGTCGTTTAAAATCGGTTAACGCAAAAAGTTCTTATGCTGACATTTGTTTCAGTTTTTTTAAAAGTATTTAACTCTTGTAAAATATACATTCAGACCGTCTTTGAATATAAAACACCTGCTTTGAAAACGTTATGAAAGGTTGAGGGAGAGAATTCGATGGCGGGCTGTAGTGGGGATGGGTGAAGCCAATAAACCAATAGGGAGTGCTCAGCGAATATTTATCATATCCCGGTCCACGATGCTGATTCCGAACGTTATCTGTGAGACCGGGTCTCAAATGGGCATTAATTTTCATAGCCGCATTACTCTGGCACGACCATTTGATGATGCAAATGTGTGTAATATATACACGGGCTCTTGTCCGTCTGTAAATCACGTCCACGAACCAGCGCTTCTGGTGCACTGGGTGGCAAGCTTGATTAACTTTCAAGCTATATAATTGTATCTTATGATTTAACTGCACGGGAGGGAAATTAAGTAGAATTCATTACAATAGTATAGATAACCATGCTAGAACCTAGTCTTTTTTTTGGCTTAAAATCAAAATAACAGAAATGCTTAACATATATTTATTGCAATTACATTATCTCTAAACTTAACAGTTAATATTTAATACCTTTCATTAGAATATCAGGAGACCCAAGAAAGAGAAGCGGTGAAATAATATATTCTTTTAAAATATTAGATGGCATACATCTCAGCGTAAAAGTGAAAATCACGTAATAAAACTGATTTTCTGTAATTTTAAAACTTTGCATACCGTGTAATGTATTAAAATATAAAATAAGCATACAAACAAACTTTTTACACTATAAATTACATTAGTGCTAAACGCGTTTCGACCTGAAGAGGCCATCATCAGTGTTAAAAAAGGGAAATTAATTTATTATGAGTATTATTCCAAAATCATGTTTTCTTATGACGTATGTGCCCGAGAGACAAGCACTGACTGCTTGCTACACTGACGAATATGAAATAAGAGTGGTAAGGAAGCAGCAAGTTCCGGATCACGGTCCACTAATTGCAAACAACTGTCCTGAACGTAACGGAAACTGAAGTTAACGATATGGAAATCGTCCCGTCCCGAGGGTCCACACGAGACACAGTCTTTCTGAAGTTATTTTAAAATTTCCCCAGAATCTATTCTGCCGTCCTGCAACTCGGTTACTCGACATTGGCAGTGCTGTATTGGAACGCGCTAGAATATCTGATTACTTCATACGGATTGGTCTATCATGAAAATCCGACGCAACCACGAATACTTTCGAGATTACATTGTACTGCACTGCACTCTATGTACGGTTCTCCAATGATGGGGTAACGGCATGTTCACGGATATACAAAAAAATGAAAAAAAAAGTGCTTAGTGAATACGCTGTAGGCCAAGGCAAGCGAGGATAAAACTTCTTGCAACAGTGGATTAAGTGTGCTTATAATTCCCTAAGCCGTTTTAACATTACCAAAAGAAACAAAACTGTTTATACTACAATTACAAAACACATTTAATGCAGAATTATTAGGATGGAATTCGGTATATAGGTCATACTAAAAAGTGTACCATTAAAAATGTAGGTGTTTTATACAAGTAATCGTTTCTACGTTATCTAAAGCTTTCTCGTTTCTTCTCTTTCCAACTAATTCCATATATCACAGCCCTCCTAAAAACGCTAACAGTCGCTCAGCTAGTCAATAAATTCGTAGTCCCTGAAGAACTCGAATATTCATGTCTTGTGTTCATCGGTTCCTGTCCTATGTCAAAAAGCCATATAAAGTCCGCATCTCCACACCTACTTCTTTCAAACACATTTTTATATAAACCTTCCATATATGCCTGAGTCTCTTAATTTCTTCTTCCTCCCAGCGCTTCCAAACTTAGACACTAGTTTCATTTCGGGAGGTTGGGCAGTTCCTCCACATCCGCTCTGGGCTGAAGGCGACTGGTCGAGTCTGAACTATTCTGGACATAATTATTGCTGAGGTTATCTGTCAAATTCTATGAAAAATTTGGTGATTTTTTCGTACCAACTATTCTTAGACGTATTTACAGATTATTTAACAAAATTTTAAAAAGTTACTGGAAACAAAATTTTATTTTAATATTGATAGTTGGTTTATATGAGTGAGGAAAGCGGTCTCTTACTTTGTGGGCAGGACCCAAATTACGAGTGAGATTAGGGGTTCTTATGGCAGTGAAGATTTTGATAAGAGTCTTCTGGGTTATGAAGCCTTTTGCAATCAGTTACAAGACTACATGGCGTCACTACCGAGAAGACAAGTGGCAGAAATTACAAATGTCTGAAAAGAGAGTCCTCACTGAGAAATATTAGCTTCATATTATTAAATGGATCACTTGGTATTACTAAGGTTATGGGGCCAGAATAGGGTATAATGGGCAAGCGGCTAAAATGGGTAAAGCAGAGAATACAGAAAGATCAAAGAGGAGACTAAGATGCATATGATAGGTAACTGAATGTAAATGACCTTGGATCTTGTCCAGTGTAATCATTAGCGGTGTTAAATGCTCGTGGTCTGTTACTAAAGTGTTAGTTACGTGACAGATATATAACTAAGTGCTTTAAGCGTTACAACATAACATTTTGCAAACGATATACTCACTTTGGTAAAAAAAACGGCTCTATGTTTAACCAATGTAAAAAATAAAAGCATAAATTAAAGGTAAACTTTTGAAAAATAATACAATTTAATTTGAGCTCTATTTAACGCATGTCGTAGTGTGTCAACGAACATGTAAAAACAAATTTTTTCCAACATGTTTTAGAGTGTATAAATCACTCAATAAAAATATTATGAAAACAGTCTAATAGTTTTTCGAGACCGAAAAATCAGTTCGGTCCTCTGATTAGTTTAAAATCAAAGCAATTTCGGGATTTATGTTATATGACCTGCCGCTGGAACAAACCCGTCCAGTGTTGAGCTACACAAGAAATTCCCAAATACAATTTTACCAAATTTCATTTCTGGAATGGATGGTTATTATTTTTATGTATACAGCCGTTGAGTGTGATTACAAAATCAGGCAGCCATACTTTATAACGAAGTCTCGTAATGAAACCTGCCTGATATCATCGATAACCTATCATGAAGGGCTTCGACAAGATCTTACAATCTCCAGAGCCTACTGTTGTATTCAGCACGTGATGGAATCATTTGAACACAAGGCGGGCTCGCTGACTGCCAGTTAGCACATCACAATGTGTAATGTTTATTATCACTAACAAGCGAATGGAGCAGAACACAAACTGATTACTGTGCGATGCTCAAAGCGAATTCGAACTATTTAAAATTCAGTGCATTAATGAAGACAGCTTCACATGGACGATCGTTTATCGCCAGGATTCAGGTTTCGAAATAATGTTTTAGAAATTCATAACCTGACAATAAAATAATTTTACAGAAGGAGGAAAACACAAAATAAAATGACGAGTATTGTCTTTAGTAAAGGATACAGAAATGACGTAGCAAATTGGGGCCATATTGTCCTTATCACAAAGAAAG
This sequence comes from Zootermopsis nevadensis, assembly GCF_000696155.1. The sequence goes on along the minus strand of NW_019060809.1, from coordinate 1,071,956 downwards.
AAGGGTTAAGACAAGAATTAATTTTGATAATACCACAAGATTCTTCTTTCATTTAAAATAATCTACTTCCATATTTGCATAGCAGCGACTAAAAATTAAAAGTTTAACAACCTGGATCAATATTTATGTCCATTTCCAGTTGCAAAGATTCCTACACACATAAATCTTATAAAAAGTAAAGTAAAGTTTGTCCCACTATACGCCATGTAGGCATTTGGGGGGGAGTGGAGGTATAGCTCCTCTCTTTCTTGACCTCTGCACTAGATGGGGGTGAGTGGTCAGCATCACGCCCCGGCCGGCTTTACCCCCGGGAAAGGACCCCGGTACCCATTGTAGAGGAGGCTGGGTGGGCCCCAGAGCCGGTCTGGACGCAGAGGCTAGAGGAAAAATCCTCTGCCCCCGTCGGGGATCGAACCCCGGTCGTCCAGCCCGTAGCTAGCCACTATACTGACTGAGCTATCCCGGTTCATACATAAATCTTATACATAACATTAAATTTTCGCCCCGTCGCCATATTTATAATAGTCATCATAATGAAACTGGCCACACAGCATTCTTAGGTATGTTTATATTCTATCTGAAGACAAAACTTCACATGCTTAGTTTAAATGTTTCGTTTCTTATCACTATCGAACTAAAAGTTTAAAAAGTTTAAAGAGGCTTTCATATGACGATACATGAAATGTGCAAACTTCATACAATTTAGAAAACGAACTCAGGTCCCACAATGTCACTCTCAGCTCAGAAATTCGGTCGGACGACATACTGATGTTTCTGGGGACAGGAAATTAAGAAATACAAAGATTGTGTGGGCTGGTTACAGCAGTATGTTTGTAAAAATAATCACACGCAAAATAAAATATTTTAAAATTACAGACAGGTATTTACACAAAACTATCTTCAATTTTACAATGTATAAGATATGTTAAATTACAAAACATTACACTTTGTTTTCAGGTTTATTTTTAATCAACACTTATGCAGAAAAACTGAGAATTAAAAAAATTCAAGCTAACGGGGAATCAGAAATTTCATTTATCTATTTGAAAGTAACACTTTTCTTGTTATTTTAATCGGTATAAGAACAGCAAGCCAATAAATAATCTGATATACTATCTTGGAAGATAAGTCGGAGTGATCGTATTTTAGAGCAGTGTCAGAACTGCGAAGTCAGGTTCCAGGCTCCAAGAGTTTTGAAATAAAAGTCGCGAGAATGAAGAAAAAATAAGAATATAGGGCCTATACGTCTACACTCCAGCAAAACTTTCTTGTGCTGTATTATGTGAGTTTGCTATTCCTAAACTTACTTTACGAGGGCTACACTCCAGCAACGAACACACACACACACACACACACACACTTAAATATGAGGGTAAAAGCAAACTCTTAGAGCTTAAACTGGAAGGAAGATACCACTTAGAAGAAGAGAAATAGGGTTGTGGATTGGACTCAACTGGCTCAGAATAGGGACCATATGGAGCTCTTGTGAATACTGTTATAAATAAACCTTCAGGTTCAGTTCGATTCCTGACTGGCTGTCTCATCACTTCATTCCACAACCATCCTCGTGTATAAACACACAACCATATATGATAGGAACATAGTTACCCAGCAAGCTGGTATAGTGGTGACGCTCTGGAATCCAATTCGCGTAGGAAAGTTATATATTAACCTTGTTATTTTTGGTGGAGTTTCTTAGTTTCTCAAAGAGAATATCCTATTATACCTCCAGGCAGGTAATGATCTTGTATTCACAAATTATTACCTGCTTACCAATCACTTTAGTGATTCACTACATACTACAATAGAAATCCCTAGTCTCTGTAGCTGAAACGGCGTTACCAAATAATGTAAACTATTACCGATCTAAGCAATGTACTAGTTATTGTTCACAGCCATTCTCTGACTCGACACTATATAACCTTTGCAGTTGATAAGTGTCGTTAGTCTCTTTAAAATCAGTCTTATCAAAACCACCGACCGAAACTGTGTCAGAAAATAACGCAAGAAATATTCAAAACAGTTGTCCTAGACAGTAATTAATAAATTCATAATTTAGTAATACTGAAGCCCGTTACTGCTTAAATAAAATATCCATTTCATTCAGAAACTATAATCCCATTATTTATCTCCCGCCTTCATAATAATGGCTTAAACGAGGCCATCAAATCAAATCTTCCTGCGTTCGAAAAAAAACCATATGTCATTCTTTCCCGAAGGAGCGGATCCATCCATCAGGAGATGAACGTCAGTTTTAATTCTGTCTACTTGAACCCAGAGGCTGCTATGGGCCTAAAAACCACTGTTCCACATTCTCTCTATGATAATACCCACTCTTCTATTTTGCATTCAGACCTTTCTCTTTTTTTCTACAGTTTCTTTTACATCTCTTCCCCTGTTTCATTAGTTTCAAGCTCCTACGTCACGGAACCCACAAGTCTGCACCCTTCAGCGGTTCATATTGCCCCTACGAACTCTTTTCGCGCTTACTGCCCGAATTGAAGTGCCCCCCCCCCACTCTTTTCTGTGATTTTAAGCAAGGCAATAACAAACTCATTCGTCATGTAGTATTTGCTGTCGCAGCTACGAAGTACCTCTAATTCATATCACCTCACCTCAGCCGGTAAGATATAACGAGAAATAGTTTTAGGAGTGTACAAACTGCATGCTGAAATCATCTGAATTTAATGACTATGAAAGTGGCTTGATGAATACACCAGAGACACATTCTATTGTTTATTTTGTTCATGAAACAAAGCGCTGACACTTCTTTCTTTCGTAATGAAGAATAACAGATCAATTTGTTTAGCGGAGTAACATTTTTAACGAGTATTATTACAAGTTTCAAGCATTTATGCTTATCTTAAATGAAAATACGAGCTACAAAACTTACTCGTAAGATGAACTGCTATATGATAATTAAATGTGATCAAATTTTAATAAAAATTCTTCCATTGAATGTTTATGAAAATCTGATCAGCGGTTGTTGAGTTGCGGACAAATAGAAATGGCAAATCTAATAAGTGATTTTTTTTGCAACTTCCCTCCGAAACGAGCCTAAAATGAATAAACTATGATATAAAAAGTAAAGTAAAGTTTTTCCCACTTTATGCCAAGTAGGCGTTTGGGGTGAGCGGAGGTATAGCTCCTCTCTTCCTTGACCTCGGCACTAGATGGGGGCGAGTGGTCAGCATCACGCCCCGGCCGGCTTTACCCCCGGGAAAGGACCCCGGTACCCATTGTAGAGGAGGCTGGGTGGGCCCCGGAGCCGGTCTGGACGCAGAGGCTAGAGGAAATATCCTCTGCCCCCGTCGGAGATCGAACCCCGGTCGTCCAGCCCGTAGCTAGTCACTATACTGACTGAGCTATCCCGGCTCATAAACTATGATATAAAGACAAATATATTAAGACTGAATGCTGGCAGAAACACATAAAATTGAGAACAAAAAACAAACACGATTAAATAATGCAGTTTAATCCAACAGAATATCGCCTACACAATTTTTCATGAAGTCGAAATTGTAAGTTTATGTGTTTGTTCGCTTATAGCTCGAGAACGGACGAACCGATTGGTGTCAAACGTCGCATGCATATTTCCTGAGACCAGGAAAAGATAATACCAGTTTCAAAACTCGCAAAAAAGTGTACTGAGTTCGATTCCGCTGAGGGCGTTTCCCGTAGCTGGGATATTAACCGGACCCTAGTACAAAGCAGTTTGCTTCGAAGAAAAGATCACAGAAACGAAGTCCGGAACCTCGAAAAAATAATTTAATAATTCACTCCTACCATAAAGAAAAAGCAACATTTCACCATTACGAAGATCAGTTCGTTAACGATGTTTGAGGAAATTATTGCAGTTTACAATTAAATTTATACACAACACAAAAACTGGAGACTTACAGATTGTAAAGCGTGTGGGACAGATATGTTAATTCAGGTACTATTAATCCTACGACACTTACACGTTGGAACCTAGGATCGAATACTAACTAGTCTGAGCATCCATGGTTGTGTTGTGATAAAATAAAGTTGTACATCAATGGACGATGTATGGAATAAACGCATGGCAACAAAATATGAAAAGTATAACCAAAAATGGTAAAATTGCAGACAGGAGGAACTTGGTTACTAATAATAAAGGAATGTAAGGTGCAGGACAACGGGCCAAACAAAAGATCGGATTTATATGCAAATACGCGTTTTATTCTCGAATAAAAAAGTTTCGTTCTTGCAAACCTCGTAGCCTGCGTGTTCGGAACCCAGGCTGGCATCGCCCTTTCTCCATCCCACACCTTCGTACTTCTGTTCCATGCGGGCACATATTTTAGCTCTGATGCATCTACCTCCACCCCACGTGTCCGAGAGAAAAAATATTTTTTACGACATTGCTCACATTCCTTAGGTTGCTTTCAGCTACT
>NW_019060809.1:1034053-1067512 GCF_000696155.1 Zootermopsis nevadensis | reverse complement strand
GATCCGTGAAGAATAAGCACATAATTCTGATATATGACCTAAGGTTTGTAGCTTTGGTCTTAACTGTTCTACATAAGAAGCTTGTAAGTTGAAGATGACTGTCAGTCTCGGACGTTCCGCCCTGTATCCCAATAGATGGGCTACAGTTTCAGAAGTGACTGATCGTCCTGATGATGGAAGCAGTAACGACCTCTGAAACATCAGTTAATTTCTATGTACCATCATAGCGGTTATGCGAGTTTTGGTAATTACTTTTCCAAAAACAAACATGAACCAGTTTTAATGGGCCTGGAACTCGTTAAATGTAAAATAAATACAATTCAAAATGCAGCACGTCGTGTGCAAATACAGGCGCCACCCTTACAAGTAGAAATGTTGTGTCACAGTACATCGGCTTTAACAACGCTCTAGGGTCAGGTGTTTCGTGCTGCTTCCTACTATTTAAGCTTCACTGTAACTCTGTGTGAAAATACTGTAGCTGTCATACCACAATGGAGTCCTGCCTGTGGTGACATCGTGCACAAGCCAACAGAGAAATGTTACAATACATGTTCTGCGGCAAACTGGCGGCTCGTTTCGGAATACCAGAGGATCAGTTACCTGAATAACACCATGAAACACCTAAATTACACCATGGAATTTAGTTCTTTAGAAGCTAATAGTCGCTCAGATGGTCAGATGCTTTTTATTTAAACATCAAGTTTATCGTTTACAGATGAGGTTGTGCTGAGTCAGCTGAATCCAGTCCACATCCTCATACCTCAAATTTTCAAATAATCTGAAAGGAAAATTTATAGGTCCTAATTGAACTAAAATTCGAGTTATTTGCTTTCAAATTTCTATGCAAATTTATTAAATGTATTCATTAGTATTAACAGATCCGTCACGAAATGACAAGAAATCCTCAATTAAATAAATTTAAGCAGTTGAGAGTTGCTGCTGATGTTTGTTTAAAGCACGGAAAACGTTAAAAGACGCAGAATAGGTTAAAAACGTGTCGAGATTCGCATTTAGGTCTCTCAGGTGAAATGACTGCTTCTATCAACTTAGTACCGTCTCTTCTTGAAAAGTTTCTGCATTCAATTTAACCTATCGGATCGGTTCCGGGGACCTTGTTTGGAATGTCAATAATTGGGAATTCTGAGGACGCTTGTCGTCTATAAAGTTTAAAACGAACTCTAAGAGAAAATTTTTTTTTTAGGGATATCATGCGGTTGTTTGAGGAATCTACAGAATGCACCTCTTTCTCCCTAGTATGTCCTTCCAATTTATAAAAGGAATCCAATATCGAAGAATTTGTGGACGGTGTTAACGACGGTGCTTTTGGAACAAAGTCAATGCAAACTTTGCTTCTGACCAGACAAGTGAGGCGAGCTTTTATCTAATTTGGCTGATTCCAAAGCTATTTAGCGGCAGTTTAATACTACAAGTGAACAAACTGAAATGAGGTTTAGATAAAGTATTCGAGTCTATAAATCATTTAACTGCAGTGTATTAAATAAAGTATCCTTTTAGCATGGAAAAGATACGAAAAATAAGATTAGGCTGTAATAGTGATCGATTACAAGCAACTGAAATGAGATTTATAACAAACTGTCAAACTGATATCAAGAGATGAAATGTATTTTGTGCTATATAATGACGTTCTTTCAAATTCAGGCGTTAGTTCATAATGCGTAGAATGAAATGAGATGATGATCATGAATGGTAAAAAAAGATAATGATATGGAAGAAATAATTTCCTGGTCCATTTGAAGGTAGTATTTAGGAATTTTACTTGACACAGTGAGAAAATTCACATGCTTAAGAAAGGACAGTCTTCCGAACTTGACTCGCGGGAATGAACCCCAGATATTCAGGAACCTGTGGGCCTCAGAACCGTTCTAGAAGTGTATCGAATTATGAGCACGAACAAATCACGGAAAGATTCAGTTCTAAGAACGCTTCTTACTGCAAATTTCCTAACCTCTTAACTTCACTTCTCCTTCATAGATACCTAAGGTAATAAAATACAAAACTAGTACAGTTAAATGTATAAAAGTACGCACAGACGGGAATTCAAACGTAATTTAACTAACTTAACATGTTTCTGGTTCAGTAGCTTCAGAAACATTAAGCCCCACGTTATGATGTTTCTTCCACATATTGTTAAACCGCTATGGGTTATAAACTGTCATGTTCTTCTAGGCTAAACAAAACCTTACATCATAAGCACCTTAATCCGATTAATTTTGAGTCGCATTCTCACGGGATTTGGAAACTCATGACTAAGTTATCGAAATAAAATAACGAGTAGGCCTATACATAACATTTTATTTCCAGTATTTTCTTTCCTAACACAGATGCTTACATACTAGCAGCTACACATACAAAACTGTCATTATATTGTTTAAATTACAGTAACCGATTTGGAGCTCAGAAGCTATTCAAACAAAAAAAATCATTTAAAACAATCTGTACATAATTCAACGTTTATTTTCACCGAACGGAAAAGTAAAAGTTGCATTTATTTTTGTACTAGTTATTCGTTTATATTCATCATATATTCCTGAACACCAACATTTACAAATGACATGTATTAATCCGGACTTGCATCTTCCTCTCGTTATGCAACATATTCGGAAATTAATTTTTTTATCAGAATAACAATAACTGAGAAAATCTTTAAATCCTTATAGCACGGCAGAAACTGTGTATACTACCTACTTTATTGTCCAATCACTGGACAGTATGTACCTAAGTCCTAATGGTTTTTTTGGTTGTCAAAACAAACATATATAATTTTTTTTCGATGTAGAACGAGTGAAATGGTTTATATGAATGGAATACACATTTTCCAACGCGTTCTTTGTCCCGTCGCGTACTTCATCGGATTTGTTGTTCATTTACTACAGCACAAATCTGCTATTATGGAAATGTTAATCGCACTATAATCACTATGAACATACTCAAAAACTGTCTTTACACTCCGCTAAATAGTAACCATAATAAAAAAATTCTGATAAAAGGTTAATATCTTAATTACATGTTTATTTTATATCATGCACCAATAATTTTGTAGGCTGAGCAGTTTTCACGTAATTTAAATCAATAGAAATTTATAATCTGAGCTGCATGTAAGATTGGGGATAAAATTCGTCCAACTACGTTCAAAATCACAAATGTAATATAAATCCGTTAGTAGTAATTTGGAGCTAAAATATGCGGATAAGCAGACGGACGGACTATACATACACTATGCACTTTGTGCAAACACATTATACATATTTATTGCCTGAATGTCTTATGCGATTGTCTAATATTACCACTTTTTAGTTTTGGGCTTCATCTTTCGTGCGTTATTTAACAGCCTAATAATATATATCTAAATCTTAATGTCACTACGTTTAGAAGGATGGTCTTTCTTATGTAGGATTTGCGGTTTTTATGGCGATGAACCTAACGATGGCGGTCTTCTGGTAAGTGAGAGGAAAGAATAAGACAAGTATTCTGTTGGATCCGGTAGAACGCGCTATTCTCGATATATGGGGGTCTTCTGGTAAGTGAGAGGAAAGAATGAGACAATTATTCTGTTGGATCCGGTAGACCGCGCTATTCTCGATATATGGACAGGTGTGATTGGAAAGGCTGTGGTTTTAAAGGATATGATAACACCTTAAGAAAACAGACGTTGGATAAAGTTCGAAAATTATATTCATATTACTAATTATTTTACTGGATGAATGAACCAAGATTTTAAGTTTATTAAACTGAGCTTTGCACAAGGCAAGGTTGTACAGAATGAAATCCACATTAGTGATCTTGTTCAGGGCCCGGTCAACAGTTTTGATAACTGGAAGGATTCTGTTCATATGGACCTGTCGTCAGCCAGAACACTAAATAATAATAAGATGAGGTGGTGTAGCGGTTAGAACGCTGGCCTTGTAATCCTGGGGTCTCGGGTTCGCATTTATAACTTGTGTTGGGCAAGGCCGTGGTCTAGGCAACCCGGAGTTTTCCTCCGGGGGCTTCTTCCCCGGTTTCTCCGTGGCATCCCAACAATTACTCCATTCACACACAGAAGAAGGGAATGGCAAACCACTTCTGGATCATCTGCCAAGAACGTATATGAACAGGTCCCAGCCCGAGAAAAGGATGGAAGGATCCTGTTCATATGGACCTGTCGTCAGACAGAACACTAAATAAATAATAAATAAAATAAAATATAGTATAAGTAAGCACAAGTAAAAATTACTAATTAACTAACTTAGAATATTAAAAATCCCTGTTGTATTGGAGACAAGAATGTGTAAGATCCAGCAAATAAATTAAAACGTAAGTTATAAAAGTGTGGTAATCCTATCACTTTCATACTAAATTTTATAAAAATCAATGAGCCTGTCCCTATCTTTTTCTTTCCAAATTGGTTAGAGTTAACCAGTAATTCACAACAACAGACTAAATTTGATACATAATTTATTTGGAGTATAAACAATATACCGAAGTAGAGAAATGAGTTTTTATTAACGATAACTTCATAAGCATTGCTTCGTGGGACGTTGTTAGACAGAAATCACAATCATGAGAGACAATTAAGTTCAGTTCCACTTCCCGAAGTCTTAGAAGCGTGTGAATGACAAGACGCTACATACAACTGAACGGTTTTGCTAATAAGTGAGCGCTTAAAGTTAAATTAGTTAACAGAAAATGGGACAGAAGAAGACAAATTAAGTCACAAGGCCGTCCCTACGGCCCGTTCGACTTACGCTACAAACCCCACAATTCTAACAAAGGCTTACTGAAAGTGTTGGGATATAAAAGTACCTGTAAAATGTTGAAAGTTACAGAACTATCCACTTCACTGCCTTTTGAATACAATCTCCGTCCCTTAGAGAGGACCTAAAATCCAATTTCATCTCTTTTTGTGGTCTCAGGAACAGAAAATACATTCTGATGTCAACTTTCCTACTTGATTCGTAACCAAAATTTTCCCCCATCAGATATATATATACACACATTTTTCCGCTTCGGATGAAGTCAGTATGTGCTCTAACTACTGAGCAGCAAACCTTCTAGCTAGAAATATTTGCAGGAGGAATAAAGGGTGATAATCATGCCCCTTTTCAAAACTTTTGATCCATTCACGGACTGCTATGATACTTAATATGAAAAGAGGAACTACCATACATACGAACATTTTAATTGATTTGGAACACAGTGAGATATCAGGTTCTCACGGCGACGAATATGGAGATGGGTATCTTCTAGAATGCTGTAGCCTGGTAGATAATGATAAACGTGCCAGGGGAGCTTACTTCCTTCATCATCAGGGCAAGAATCTACCAAAACACAAGGCGCAACATCTCAGAAAGCAGCCATCTTCATTTGAAACAAGATTCAGATTTCTGCCTCAAATAAAACCAATGAAACAACCAATGGAAAAACTGTGATGGAATATGCATTTGAAGCACATCGTTGAACAATACATCGCAACGTATCTTGCATTTCCGTTTTGTGTTCTGATAGGCAATTTTATGACAGCTGACCTACCGTTTGGCAGCTTCACAATACATTGTATTTGTGGAGGGTTCACACATGGGGGAGCAGAGTCTCACAACAAAGAGCTGTAACAGAAATGAGTTCAGCTTCTACAATGGATGCACTAGATACATATTGATAGAAGTCAATTCAGTGCGTATTCTGCATCAATACTGTCTGCCTTAAATGGTTAAATGAAAAATGACGGGGGTTCTTAATTGGTGTTTAATTGTTTCAAGACCACACGTTAAGTCTTCAAATTAGTACAGAGCTCTTCCACAAAGAGGACTCCTGTTCGTGTCTCTGCTGTAGCATACGAGGACATTTAGCAACATTGTACAAACTGTGTATGCAAACATAACGTGGTTCTAAAGATTGTGATAATCGCCTTAGTCATTAGGGAACAATTACTGTAAAACAATTTAAAAACTTGAAACATTTTAAATATAACATAGAAAAATTGAATAATGAAGAACATTGAAAACGGGAATATATTATTAATAATTTCATAAAGAATATTTTATGTACTTCTGAATCCGATATTGAATTATATTATATTTTATTTATAAATATCTTAAATTAAGTTATATAAACAAAGCACACGTTTCTAAGAACGTTCGTCATTTCAAATCTTTTCTTTTCTTTTCTTGCTTCGTTTCTTACTAAATACAAGCTAAATAATTAAATCTTCAGCAAAAATTAGTTTGTAGTTCTTGTTTCTCCCATTACTTGTAACAAACCTTCACGTCACACTTTTAAATTCTTTCCTTGATGAACCAAAAAGGGCAGAAAGCCTGCTGGCTCCAGAGGAAAAATTGGTTCCTTGAGAAGGTTGTAACAGCTTCTGATAGCAAAGTACAGGTACGAAAATCAGCTACGAAATCCAAACAAACATTCCTTTGTTTCCAAGAAGTAAAATTACGCCTTTCTAATGTAACGCTTTGGACAGGTTTATTTATCTTATATTTCTTCCTTTAACGTTTTCTCTTTCTCTTTCATTGATTCGTTCTGATCATATTTTATTACTTAACATTTTCTTCACAATTCTGTCTCTTCCTTTCCCTATTAAAGTCCTGTCATGTCGCTTTCATTTCACATTCGACTTCCTCTTCTCACTTTTAAGTTTCCTACTTCTTGCCTTCTCCTTGCCCTTTTAATACGGATCTTAAGGAAACAGGGTGTGAAAGTGGAGACAGAAATTTGTGTGTCTCTCAGCTTAAAGTGCTACGACAGTAACAAACCTTCGAATTCCATAAAAGACAGAGAATTTCCCAATAGCTGAGCGAGAAAGTACTTCTCAAGGACGACTACACTTCACTGATTTAGTTACGTGTAAGTGACTCTCTCATTACACGTAGCAGCTGCGTTGCTGTGACTCGCCTTGCGTAATGACGCGTGAAACGGGACGCGTACAACGAGTCCATGGATTTTCTGAGTGATAAACCATGAGAGGCCTCAATTTGTAGTCTTCGGTGTCAAAATAGTGGACCGAGTCAGAGAAAATGCGCGCGCAGCTTCTACCGTGGCCGCGAATAGGATACTGATGCTCCTAAAGACACAGAAATAAAACCGCGGATATACGAAAGCGCATATAACGAGAGTTACACGTACAGATTGCATTGCTTAATAAAATAAAATAAAATAAAACAAAAAATGCAACGACTTGGTTTTCGAGTTGCTTTCCTGATTAAAATCACTGTTATGAGCAGTGGGCAAAATTTGTGGAAACGATAAGGATAAACAGAGAAGAGTTGCTTGATGTCAGAGAATCGTGGTTTGGTTACCTACACTATGGAACATTTTTATCTCTCCTAAACTTCCTCCGGTTTTGACGTCTCTTTTCCTCGATCCTTTTGTACGGTAAAACCAACTTGCCTGCGGGATATTTGCTTCGTCTAATGGAGTCATGCTATGCTGAAAGTCCCGAATTCTCTGAAGGCTGCAGCCATGCCTCGCTTTGACAACTGCCACAGAACCAGACTCCTGCCTCTTTTCTGATCAATCATAAGGTGTTGATGTCAATAGCAGATCTATTTCTGGTTAACAATGAAGTTATACAAGGGACGCGAATATGGCTTACGTCTATAGACATTCAAGTAACGTTTCTATATTCAATTCCTATTATACGTATTGGCAGATGCCACGAAGTTGGTCAAAAGAAAAGAGAAGAATAAAATCTCACTGAGAATTTGTGCTGAACTGGAAACTGTGGGCTAACACGGCGGTAATGAAAATCGAAGGTTTGCACCCCTAATATTAGAGCTTGACATTTAACGCGATCCTGATCTTTCTACAAACACCTCCCATCGTCAGATCTTTCCTTTGTATATGTTAAAGTTACCCCCCCCCCTCACTTCCCTCTTGGATTAGCACATTTGCATTTTTCAAGAATTTTTCTAGCAAATATTTTCTATTTATTACAAGACTCTCAATTCATAGCTACATAAACAGCCCATCGTCTTAACAACATTACATAAAATTATGAAGCTCTGACGTACTGTGACAAAGGTCAAGGAATATTTATTTTCTTGGTCATCACCATTTGTCGCCATGACTTAGTATAAGATGCGTATACGTACGCTTCAAATACGTCTTTGCCATTCTGCATACCCCTAATACATAAATTTGTTACAGGTAAAAAAAATGATTTTAGAACGCTAATACAATTTCTGAACAAGCAACAAATTATTTTTCTTCAAATTTCTTTAAATATTTAAAATAGTGAAAAAGCCATGTATTTGTAGTACACAGACCTGCCAAGTATTGAACGATGAGATGCTTAAGATAGAACGTGATTTTAGTTTGACGTACAGCAGGGGTTACACGCAGTAAATATACATAAAGGTTTTTTTCAACGTGATTTTAGTTTGACGTACAGCAGCGGTTACAAGCAGTAAATAGATATACATAAACGTTTTTTTTCCAATTACTTTTAGTACGGACCTCCCAGTATCAAATTTTAATCAAAACCCGCTTAGAAATATACAAATATCAAAAGTTAAACATGTGGAAGGAATTATATACATGTTATTCTTTGTGTATACTCATATCCTATATTTTGTGCAAACAGTGTATAAACAATTCATAAATGGCACAGTACATCTAAAATACTGGGTAAAGATAGCTTCAAATAATCAGATTTACCAGGGGTCTCAGATTTCCTTACAACATTCTTTAGATTATTCTTGCATACAGAAAACAGGGAAGAAAAACATGACAGTGAAAGACGCGGAAAATTTATAAAATTTTCCAATAATAAAGAGCATTAGAATTAAGCAAAATAGGATGATATAAAGATAAAATGAACGGTAAAGTCAATTTTAAGATAAGATAATAAACAAGAGATGGCAGTGCATCGCTATAGTGATTGCACCTCCTCCACCCTGCCGCCGAGATTTCCCTCAGCAGAACCCCACATGTAGGTCCTATACTCAGCCTCCACGCCTCCTCGCTCGTCGATAAAGACGAGGAGGTGAACGGAGGGCTCCACTCTGCATTTCAAATCTCTGAAGAGAGCCGGAAACTGCCATTTCTCCGTACGTCTCGAGAGATACCCGACTATCCTAAGTTCCACGTGGCCGTAAATCGCTCTTGCGGACACAGCTCGCCGCTTCTGAACATGACATGTATTATTCCAGTCAGTATCCACCAATCACAATTAAAAATATATTATTCATTAGCGAATGATAAACATAAATTAACATATTTTAGCAAACTAAGGTTTGTGCAACTGTTTTATGCCAGGAATAGAAAGATTAAATGTGATAACAACGTGGCTGGACTTAAGGTAGAACTGTAATATGGGGAAAAAAAGTAACGATAACGTGTCAATAAAGGAAATAAAACGAACTGATGAAGATGTGACAAAAACGCAGGATTAAAGAAGCACGGAAACTGGCGAATTAATGGTCTTGTACATGTCAGAGAAAGATTCATAGAAATACCAATGAAAATGTTGTGCAGGATTAAAGAAGCACGGAAACTGGCAAATTAATGGTCTTGTACATGTCAGAAAAAAGATTCATAGAAAGACCAATGAAAATGTTGTAGAAAGTAGTAAAAAAAGAAACAACTGCCTAATTAAACCAAACAGAAATGAAAGACAAATAACAAATTAAACTAAACTAATGACAATACTGTTGCAAAGAAGACTAGAAGGAACAGCAGAAAGGTAAACTAATTAACAAAAATATCGTAAAGTGAAAGAAACTGATAAAGAAAATCAATTTTAGAAACGCTGCAATAATTGATTTCGAAAAAACATAACTTGACGAAAGACGGGTGCAGGGAAAGAAGAGGATAATAAGACGGGACGGAAAAGAAAAAGAAACATACGAAGACTTGTGGGCACCTCATGAACGTATTTCAGCTTTCGACGCCCATGATTTGAAGCATCGCACCGTACTGTCAGCTTGAATCTCACTGCTTGAAGGAGCAAACAAGGTGTTACGCCATTTCATGGTCGAATTTGCTTCGTACACACGACCTTCCAGACGAGCGACTCTTTATTACTTTAAAGGGATTCGAACTCTGGCAACAGAGATAAAGGCAGTCATAAGCTTCATAGTTTGTCAACGTTCCGGCCGCGGGCCAGTATTTTCCACGCCGACGGTCCTTGACCAAGTGGGGATGTCTACACCGGACTAACGTAAGCGGCTTACAGTGGAAACTCTTCAAGTTCTGGCCGATGAAGTTGTAGTTTATGTGGTTCTCTGTCAACAGTAGAAGCAGGATTTGTTTGCAACGGACATTAAAATCGGGTAAGCACACAATGACAGCTACCCAATAAGGACATCACATGTAAAACGGTTCAGGAAAAGCCATACGAAGTACACCTAAGTGGAACAAAAGAGATGCGGGTTAGCATGAAATTGTAGGGGAAATGTATGGTTCTGTAGCCTGAATACTCTCAATTCTAATTCCTGTACCCACTCTGTTACTTGTTACTGCTGTTTGAAGCATAGTTACTCAGCCTATGGGACATCAAGGGATTTTTGGAGTTAATTTCAACTGAGTCAGAATAGTACACAATGCTAAACTTTTGTGAACATAGGAATTAGCGATGACGCTGTTATTCTATGTTTTGTAGACTCTTTTATATATTCCGACCCTGAATATAGGGACAGTATGTTTCTCCGAAACGTTAGCATATATCAATGAGTCTACACGGCGCCAAAACCCAGAAGAACTACACCATCATACTCACCGCCATGAAACAATCAGATCTCGCAGAGGAAATTAACATTCGAGTTGACAAGATGAGCGACTTTCAGCTACCCAAGAAGTACCCTGTTACACCCTAACATTTCAAGAACTGTGACCATAATTTTCTAGTAAGTTTATTATAAACGGACAACGTCCACGAAAGTAGATAAAATGATAACAGGACTAGAATGAACGTATCTAATAATAGTGATTGATAGTTGAAGAAATAATTACGGCAAATGAAGGATTGTTGGCAAGTTATACTGATACTAAACTAGCGTATGACCTGTCGAAGTTGACGGGAATAAGCCTCTGCGTTTAACAGCAAAACAGTTTATTTCAGCATTATCTTAGCAAACAACATTAAATGAACACAATTTATAAAACATTCTTTTTTAAGGAAATTAAATATGAAAATATCTCATATACATCGTTCGCATTTCTTGCTACCAGAGTAGCCACGGCCAGAACTTATTTTTTATGCATGACACAAACGATGCATTTGTCCTTTAACGCGTGACGGATTTCGGTAAAGACACTGAAGTAGATAACATGATTTAACGATTAGTAAATTCTTATGCGTTCTTGCGGTTTCATAAAACCAAAAAGGCGAGACACTTCCTTGGTTCCCGCGACGTATCCAACGACCTACAGATCTTCTGTTGCCCCATGCCTCGGAACACCACACCTACGAAGTCCAAGGAACAAAGTACATCTACTACTTGAGGTGTTAATAATCGCTCAACGAGAGACTAAAAAGCCCCGTCAATAGCCTATCGCACACACATATGCTTGGAAACACCGAGGAAGACCAAGAGAAATAAACCGGGGACTATCGAATACGAAACATGGATGCTAACCACTTGATCACGACACCCGATGTCATCCTACGTATGACGAAATCCTCGTTACACAGTTGTATCATCGTCATCTTACTTCCTGTCTCTTGGGTCTAAACAAGAATACTTACACAGACTTAAGTCAGCAATGGCGACTCCATTCTGCAACAAGTGTCTCACGCACTAAATTTTTAAAACTGCAGCTACATTTTAATAACGAAATTAAGAAGTGACTGAACAACGCCGACAGGGCTCTCATATTGGGTAACACTCATAAATGTGGCAATGGTATGTAGTCCTCCAGTGTATAAGAAAGGCATGTCTTTTGAGCGAAGCGGTGCCCCCTCCCTAATCTTCGTCGCGATATCAGGGGTTGTTATGACATCCCGCCTCTCCCTGAGGACCAACTTCAGCACTACGACGCCACTCATGCTAGGAGTCACACGCAATAATGTCCTTATCTTATAAGTGGAGAGGCATGTATAATATTACACCAATGCATTTATCTTTATATGTGATATGCAGTATCACACGCTCACTCTTCTTATGGCTCTAGACAGTTTTTCCTTTCGATAATAAAATAAAAAGAACGACAAGACAGCGTCCCGTTACGGTATCTTGAGTTATTCGGTCAAATGGAACTATATGAATCGTTGTTCTTCAAAAGGTTTGTCTTCCAGTTTACGCAAAACATCAAAACAACGAAGCAAATATTCAGAGACACATGTAAAAATAACACAATGATAACTGTCCACCAAATGTGACCCATTCCGGTCCAATGTGTGTATATTTCGGACATGAGGTTCTTGTAGTTTCAACTAGAAATGTGTTATCTGTCACTGACAAGTCTGAAATATTATCAGACCTGCTCTATAAATAACTTTCTCTCTTTCTAGAGCTTAAATCCCTACGAATATAAGGATATTTAAGCGCTTGTTTAAATCATAATTATTATTTAATATTATCTATTCACATGGTTCCATATATATTCCCTCCATAAATTCTGAATCACTGATGCTAGACACACAACAGTATACAAATGGCACCAAGAAATGTGATAATCTTCGAGAATAAAATAGTCTAAGAAACTACTCCAAACAAAAATACATGTAAATACTAAGGAAACTATTATTCACTAGGGATGTTTGAGAAAAATGGGCTGAGCGGAGTATTTGGGCCAATAAAGAGAAAAAGGATGAAAAAATTACATGACGAGGGACTTCATTATCTGTAGCCTGATCTTCACCAGATATTATTAGGGTAATTATATAAGCAAGGATTAAATACACAGACTGTGTAACGTGTATGGGGAAAACAATCAGTCAGTACAAAATTTTGGGCTCTCTACTTTAAATTAAGACAACACATATTACCTGCTTGCAATAACAAACAGCTTCATAGAAATAGGTCATATGATGTAAAATGATTCGCTACGCTATATTTCAGTAAGGCGTCGCGTGGAAAAGTTAAGCAATTTTGATTTAAAGTGAGAGAAAACGCACATGTCCGTAAGGTTCAGACCAGAGAACCAGAATGAAAGCAGAAGTATTAAAGCATTACAAAGTTTCACTGAGGCGGATCTGAATAGTTTAGTTTGGATTTCCACCAGCTTTGAATTAATTCTTTTGCTTCCATTGTAACGACACAAAGAGAAAAAAAACATTGATCAGAATCTAAAAGCTTATGTTAACGAAAAAACGTAAAAAAAAGTATTAGAGGTGGTGAGGGTTTGGGGGAAGGGTGAGGACGAATTTGGTTTATTTAAAAATGCTGTATCAATTACAGAGGGTATTTAGCGTTAATTACTTTGATAGAATAACAAGGAAGCGGTCGTGGTCGTGGGCTATTACAAACGTACTCTCTTTGTTTTAACCCTTGATGGTACCGCATGACAAATATCACTCCCGAGAGCCAACCAACCAAGATTTTAACCGAGTACCAAACGTTTCAACAAACAGGCATCAGTATTAGCTGCGACGTAAGACTACACTTCATAAATTAATGTGCACGGCAGGAAGTGACATGAAATTGATAAATAAGAAAAGAAAGAAAGGAAAAGGAAATGAGAGAAAGCTACGCAGATGAAAATATGAATTCATCCTAAATATGAACATTAAGAAAGAAGCTTATAAAGAACGGTAGAAATATATTTGGTGGGATTGTAGTGAGTTGTAAAATAAGGATCCTCTTAAGATGTAATTTCACCAATTAGTATCAGATTAATAAAAACAATAAGGATGAGATCGAATAAATATTTAGCACATACTTCGATCAGAAAATCTTAAAGGCAGAGAGAGAGAGAGAGAGAGAGAGAGAGACAGTGAGTTTGTAAAATGAAAGCACAGATAGAAAATACAGTACTAAAATTAACTAAACGACAGTACGGTCTTAATTATAGAATTATAGAATTAAATCGCTGGCTTTATGGGAAAAGCAGGATGAAAAATCTTCGAATTAACAACAGAACTTTACTGAGTAGGTATGTGTCTATCAGTTTTCGACATTGGTCTAATATTATATTAGATACATTTATTTTGGTGTAGTTCATTGCCTGAATAACAAAATAGCACATTACGATGTTTCAGAGGCTCAGTCTGTCTACAACTGCAGGTTGAAACAAAAAGCCTCATAGAGTAGGTAGAAAAGACAGCATTCAGAAAGTCCAAAGTTATTCGAACACTTTCTTGTAAATTGCCAGTCATAAATATTACCCCATAATGCCCGAAAAACGTTAACACCGAATGATCACCAACTCCTGCTTATTCTATATAGAAAGATTCGGACAACGGACAATGTCGAAAGGAAATTCTTCCAGAGAGGTTATCTTGTAAATTCGTTACTCAATTTGTTTCACTAGGACTGCTTTATGCCAAACTTATTAGTCCAGCTTCATATCCCTATTAATATCTTCTAAATATGTGTAAATGTATGAAGTTATGAATTTAAACTTGGAGTTGAATGTACTGACTCTAGGAAGAAAAGAAGAAAGTATTTAATATGAATATAGTACCTGTCCACAATAGACACATGATAAATTTCACACCCATTAAAGTCAAAACATACTGACCATAACGTTCATGCTGTATTAGTTTCAGGTCATGAATGAAAGAGTAGTTTAATTTACATAAATATCCATCGAATATTGCAGTTGTGCCATAATACTCCTGCTTCATAAATGTGAGGTCCCCGATTTAATTGCAGGACCGGAATATGATAAAACTTTTCGTAATTTCCACAGATAGTTCCGGTAAGCGCCGTAATAATGCACATAACAGGCCACGACCGATATATTCCACTTCATACCATAATTAATAATTCCTTATTGTCTAATATAAAGCCATCTGACCTAACTTCTGAAGTTTAAAAGTCATATTCTAATACACCCAAGAATCAATTAATCAATCAATCGTCTACGAAAATTCTTGACCTGCTGAATAGCTATCAACGGTTCAAAGAAGAGACTGTACCATGGAGTAATTTGCGCTGTTTTTTGAATGAAGATGTTGCATACGAACCAGAGGCAAAAAGGGGGAGACGAAGTGTCTCATATGAAGGCGGGAAGCAATGACGCATTGTGCTTGATTGAGTGGTGTTACACTTACCGTGTGTAGTAGTTCTATACCTACTTCGCACAATCTCTTGACGGCAACTCCTCACTATACATCCTGCAAAAAGATGGTATCCATGGTACAGTTAACTGCGCAAGTTCACGTTTCTTCTACCAACCACCACCTTTGAATCACCGAAAACAATGGCGTACAGGCTGCTGAGAAACCAAGAGACGCATTGTCATAGATCTTGAAGGGCTGTCATGAAAGTTTTCTAATTGCGCATTATTATCTTGCTTTGCTTATGCAAAGATGGGTGGTTTAAGAAAAGACGGTCGATAGTAGATTGCAAATACAACTATTCTTTACCAAAAATTGTAGAAAAAATAATTAAAGAACCGACTAGGGAAAAGAGGGCGCAGTTGTGTTACAACATAATAAAAACCACCATATAGCCGTCTTAGCTACCAGAACCACCAAACCATCATTAATTGTCCACAGACGGACGGAGAAAAGTGAAATTTTGAATGGAACAAAGAACGGTTGGATTGTTGGACGGAGGTAACGGGTTAGTTAGTTGGAGATAAATTCATGGTTGGACGGAAACAAGCGTGAACGGATGACTGGATAGAAGGGAGGATGGATAAATAATTGGACTCAAGAAACAACAGTAAGATAACTGAATGGGAAAAAGAAGAAATGCTTAAATATATGATAAATGGGTCGAAATACAAGCGAAAACTTGGGAATTAAATAACCACGCTTATAAGTGAATTCCTTACCTCCTGTTATTTTATCGCCGATGAATGAACAGATTAGCAACTAGATGACTCCATGAGTAAAAAAAAATTAGTATTTTCGTTCGTTATCAGACTGAGGAAGTTAGTTCAGGAATTCGTTTTGTATTTTATATTAAGGACTTCTCCACTTCAAATCTTTAAGGATGCGCCGTCTGTTCTGACTGAGATTTATCTTAGTTGTCCAAAGTTATTCTAGGTTAATACGTCGGTAACACTGAGAAATACATCACGCTGCTTCTTCTACCATCTGAGTAACTAGAGAGTAATTTAACGAACGGTGGAAGAACAAGTAAACTGTGTATCAGAAAGAAAGTGAATTAAAGTTATGTTACATATAATGGGGAATAGTCTAAAAACGAATGTTAAGAAGACATGTTTTCTTAACTTGGATCAGAATGGGGTGACCTTAAAGGAGGACCAATGTTAGTAATGTTAAAAGATCTTGGTTCGAAACGGATATTAACTATTACCATTACACTCATGTGCTTGGCAATATCACTATAAACAAAATGGATTATAGGAGAAAATTAATATACAGGAATTTGTAAACCTTTATATTTGAAATGTGTATACTGAAATCTTAATTGATCAGCCGAACTAAATCCACCCCACCCACAATTGCTTTTTTCCCGCAGTCTGTTCCTCACCCCTTTCAAATACTGTGTTTGTGACGTCGATCCTGGTACATCAGGGCAAAGTGCTTTAGTCTCCTCTAGAGTAGACCACCCTTCTTTCACTCCAGTGAATGATAAATTACGTAAGACGAACGGGTTGGCTTGACATGGCCTCTTGTTAACACTCTAGCTGGGAAATTAACGAACTCAGAGCAACCCCAAAGCACTCATCCAGCTATTCACTGACTTCGACAATGTATGGAGGACATGCATTTCCAGTTAACCTTACGTGATACAGAACAGCGCGTTCGGTCTCACACGTCTGTTAAAACTGTTTCATATGCAGCGCGTGTGTTTACTTAATGCCCTTTCAGATTCTGTAAGTACATTTTAGAATCCGAAAATTATGTATTTCTCGTCACACGGCAACACCCCAGGAATCTGAATAGAGTGCATACGTACAGGTGTGAGAAAAAGATGACGACCATATGATGATGGACAACGATGGAGAATATAGGAAGGAAAGAAGAAAACCAGAATAGAAGTAGTAGCTGATAATGATAAAAATATGAAACAGGAGAATGCGGAAACACTAGAAATGACAAAAGAAAGAACACGATGAATGAGGAGGAGGGGAAAGAGATCATGGTAATAATGGGGAAAAATTATATAACGAGGCTAAGTCGCAGAACATGTGAATAAATTAGATATGAAAAAGAAGTTTATGTCAGAAAAGAAAAAAGAAGACAACGAGAAGAAAAAACTGAATAAGGAGAACTTAAGGAAGAGAAACAAAAGGAAAAAGATGGAGATGAAGAGACAATGAAAAGTAAAATAGGAAGAGAACAAACATCGGTAAATACATTTTATGTAATCTCTATGTATATAATGTACATGAACAAATTATACATACTTCCGGTTTACTTAACGAAAATGTGTTGACTTCTATGGTTGCATAATGCCGAATGAGGAATGATGTGATTACAAATCATAAACTATGAAACAGAAACGGCAATGGTCTATTTTAAGGCACTATTACAGAATTAACCTGAATAGACATATAAAACCTATACAGGGAGAACAGACGATACCTTAGCAATACGCAGCCGATTAATACTAATAAGCTGGAAAATTTATGTAAATCATAACGATTTCGGTGCGTTCGCTCTATGTTAATGCTACTAGATTTTAATCCTCTCTTACAAATAGCATATAGAAAACGGCGCGAAAGAGATAGAACCTATAACAGGCTCTTAAATATAACCCAGAACAGTATAAAGTTTCTCGGAGTATTAGATAACACAATAAAAATTTCATGTTTAATTACTGTTAATTACTGGTAAATCTGGAAAGTCTCAAAACCATTCGCAGAAAAGTAACAATTAATATGTTGTATTTACTATGAAGTTCAAGATGGCTCAGTAAAGTTATTGGCCACAGGTTGGACGTGGAGGAACGGTATTCGAATCCCGGGCTGAGTACGGATTCCTTTGTGTGCCACCATGGCCAGATTTCTGTGGCATACACTAAGCCTCCTATCCAACAGGGGTCTTTTTCCTGGAAATAATGTAGCCGGGGCATGAATGGAATATTGTAAAATGAATGCGAATGATAAACTAGAAAGGACGTGGAAGAAACGTCGTGGCCTGTTTTAAAGAAACTATCCCAGCATTGACTTGAAGTGATGAGGAAGACAACACAAAAACTCAATCGAGATAGCCTGTTTGAAGGACCAATCACGATGGAGTTGGTCCAGTGATGATGATGATGATGATGATGATGATGATGATTATTATTATTATTATTATTATTATTAATGTCCGAGTTAATTAATTTAAATGTATTTGCAATGTTGTGTGTGTGAATTTCATATGCAGGTATCATATATTACGTTATGGCTATTATGGAAGAGATATTCGGATGAATTATGCTTCTTGGCAATGGAATTAGACATTTATTTTCATGTAGGTTACTTGATTCGGTTCTTTTCACTATAAATAAATGATTGACTACACTTGTCACATTACATTTAAAAAATGTAGGTCAAAGCACAAGCGAAGAAAACTAACAAAACAGTTTAGCTAAGTGCGTCTTTTCCCTGCCCCACGATTTTTCATACAGAATGTGTCTCCAGTATTTCTGCTGTTAATTTATTATCTCTCAGTTGACCGCCATATATTTTGGCTGTTTTTTCGAATGGGAAAAGGTGGAAAAGTGTATTCAGAAGAGCAGACCTACACAAAGTTTTAAATCAGTTATCTTCGATTTCATATAAATCTCATAAGCTTTAATGTTGAAAGTACACAAATCATAATATAGATGTAACACTGTGCAGAGTCAGAAATTAATTTTCATTAGCCTATACCTAGGCGCATACATAAATTAAATAAAGGGCAGCAGTACATATATTAAATCATACAAAATAAGATTTAAAACAGTGGTAAAATACGGTAGAGGCGCATAGACACGGATGATGGGTTAAAAAGTAAGCCTACAACAAGACGCGCCATTAAACAATTTGGGTACTGCATAACGAGGAAAAGCGACGTAACAGATACTTCAAAATATTCTTAGTTATTCCACAAACCTCTACAACGTCAAGGTGTGCAGAAATGAGTATTCGTGCTGGGGGTAGAAGGGAGGTTCTGGTACATACGAGGAAATTTGGTTTCATCGGTCGGAAGAGTGGCTGAGAAAGGAAGCAGATGTCTTGTAGATTTGTATGTAAACATTTATATATCTCTATATGATTTCTGTTTATTCTTTGTGTGCTCTTATTTCTTATTTTGAAACGTCCATCGCCAGAGAAGAACGTGTGATTGTGTTTTGTGATGGAAGGGGGAGGGTAGAGATCTGCGTTTGCTGTTTGTGTTATATTTTTTGTGCGAAAAATAAAATAAGGACGATTGAAAAACACTGCCATAACGCAGAAAGGTATAAGAAATATCGCAAAGAGAAGGGGTAAACTAACAGAAGGAAATGAAAGAAATAAACAGAAGAAATAAAATTAAACGAAAGGACAGAGAGGTAAAACTGACACTCGTACAAAATATCATTTATGCATGGGAGAATCATGTTTGTAAACACAAGATTCTCATAGTATATGGAATTAAATGTACGTATTTCACATTGAAATTATATACAGACCAGTAACTTATAATTTCACGGCGACCGATGTTATATTCCCTTCAGGGGCAGAGATTATTGTCCCCCCGGAGGTAAGAGGGCCGGGACGTGAAGATAACCACTCACTTTCATCTAGTGCTGAGGATAAAAGCGGATGGAAATATATCATTGCTATACTACGGCGTATAAATAAGACGACGTCACATAAGAGGCTGTTTAGCCATGCGCATTACATGTTACATGCAAACCTAACATTTACATATTTAAACGAAATAAGCCTAAACCTGTTCAGAAAAAACTCTCTGCCCGTATTTGTCTTCTTTCTAATACTAAAATACGTGATTCCCCGTCGTCGTCAAGAAATGACGTCATCAAAACAGCGTTAGCCATAGCCGAGTCACCTTTAAATGTTCATTACTCAGGAATGGTAAGAGTAAGGGTAATGTAACCTATATGTAAAATGATCAGTAAATAAAGACCTTTAAGAATCTGTAATGTTTTTTGTTGTAGTTATAATTGTTTATACATTTATTGTAATTTTAATGAACCAATGTGCACAATTTTCAATGCATCTGGCGGGTTAAGCGCCCGCCTCTCGAAAACCGTAAGAGATGGATCGGGACATATTGCGTACGAAATACGTATTACCTCTTAAGCTTTCCATATCTGTTTTCAGATTTTACATATCGCAAACGGTTTAGGTTCTACAAACATTTATTTATACAAATAAAGGCGCATCGCACTTCACGCTACTGCGTTTGCGTATTTACGTCAGATTTTCCGGAACCGTGGTCAATTTTTAATCTCTTATTACATATAAGTTAACAATGTTGAGTGAAGACATGACATACAACGTTATGTAAATGTGAACAATACTGCTGGTATAAAAATATAAATGGTTGTTATTACTGTCGGTTTTATTGTAAATTATTATAAGATTTGTTTAAGTAAGCACGCATTCCTAGGAGGTGGGTTATCAGCTTCATGTCCTGGCTGATTTATTCCAGGAGAAGGAACCATGGTATCCATTGAATAGCAGAGAACTACAAGGCTAGTGGAAGCAATTGTAGTGTTAAGTAATTACGTTCAATGAATTTTTCTAGTTTAGGAGGGTAGTTGCCATGGTTTATACTAGCACAGCGTTGGAAGTTTGAATAGACACTAATTATATCAGATTCTTTCATGTCACTGTAATATTCCAATTCCATCATTTTTCATGTTCTGTTCTTGTCAATTAAGGCTTAATTAAAATGACAATTTTTTATAAGGACACCATTTTCTGCAAGAATTGTCACTTCAAAATGTTCTAAATTAATTGCTGAAAATCTTGTTCCTATGTAAAATACCACTTGTTTCTCTCTCTTTCAGTAATTGATATGCGCCGGCAGTCTCCAGGAGAGACCTCTTCCACCCAAGGTCAAACTATGGAAGAGAGAGAGTTGTTCCAGCTAAGGGAAGAGTATTCCACTCTGAAGGTTAAGTGTTATTTTTTTGTGGTCACTTGCTTTTTATGTGCAGTTAGTTTACCAGGTAATATAACAACTTAAAAGAAATATGAAAACATAATTTTATGGCCGATGACCAGATGCATAAAACTTCATTAAACACGCACAGTATTGCTTTACAGACTGAAATTCTAAGTAGTCGTGTACATGTGACACAAAAATCACAAAATAAATGCATCCACAGTCCCTTTCATTTTATTATTATCTCTTGTCTGCGAATGGGCCAGAGCTTAGCAACATCATTTTTTAGAAAATTTCTTATAAATACAGTATTTACTAGTACCCTTTCCCCAACACAACCAAAATATTTTAGATTTAATCTAAGATTTTATAATGGGATCATTGTTTATTGTATGTGTTAGGCGAAAGTTGAGTCATTGGAAAAAGATTCTTCTGGGTGCAAGAGTTTGGTGGAAGAAGCCTGAGCAGATCTCGTAGCCTTGGATATAGAAGAATAGAAATTAAGGTCACAAACACGAGAGCTGAAGAATGTAAGTTAAAAGTATTATTGAATATTCTGAAGTCCGTGCTTCATCGCCACATTTATTGTTCCCGTGGTGTCTGAAGCATGAATGTTTCTTCCTGTGTTAAATTTTCTTGTTTCCTAGCGTTAAATAATGTCCCCTTCACTATCTTGGACCAGCAAATGCTGGGAATCCTTCACTCCATGTTGTTAAGAGAATTTGTGTGTTCTGGTACTGTACAGAGTGGAATGTGTTTGCTGTCTCAGTATGACATTTGTCTTATTCATAATTCTTAAAACTGTACATTTAATAAGATTTGCAATTATTAGTATATCAGTCACTCAGATCCAGACGTGTCTCGTAGTTTTTGTGATATTCAACTCCTACTGGCAAAACCAAAGTGCCAAAGAGCCTGAAATTCAGATCAAGGTATAATTCATTTCAAAGACGTTGGTCTACTTATATGCTACAAATGAATTGGTTTCTAACATGCAATGGATTGTGTTCAGGAAACAATGCGGATTACGTGTCAGAATGTTTTGAGTTTATTTTTCATAAAATTAATTCCTGCTTTGCAAGACAAATGAAATACCCAGTTCCTTGTTTGTATTATGTAGTCTATAAAAATATCTCTAAAGCCATAATTTTCTAACAAGCAGTGAACTTAAATTTATGGCCAGCAAACACTTCTTGCAACCTGAGGAGTCTTGTCATTGGTTTATTCAGAGTAATTTATTTACATTTATTGTACTGAATGCAGGCTGAAGCATGGTGTAATTCAGATGATAAGGACAGGACGAGTGAAGAAGGACAGACTAGCAATACGCAACACTCTGAGGCTTGTTGAGAAAATGAGGGATCTGGAAAGTAAAGTGATAAAGGTTGAGGAAGATTATCTTAAAGCCTTCAGGCAATTAAAAGTTTTATGAGGTGGATAAAGCATAATGTCCGAGAAATTTGAGAGTTCAGCATTTATATAAAGAAGAAAGATTCACGTATTTTTAGTTCTGTGTTGACAAAAGTCAGAACCATTATTTATCTCACGATTCTGCATTTAGGATCATGAGTGACAACTTTTATTTTCCATGTTTGTTTGAAACATAACTTTGTTACTACTACTGTGTTCATAAAATTAATTGGAATTAATTCTTTGTTTAAAAGACAAATTTTATTAAGCAAATTTCATTGTACAGTTTGAAAGCTAAATAAAAATATGACCTTAATGTATCAGTGAACTACTTGCCCACATTGACCAGAGGTGTGATCCACTCTCCCCTTTTCAACATCAGTTGAATGGGAGAGAATTTCCAGTTCTATGTGTCGCTGGTCCACTTGGCCAACGCCCCTGAAGAAGGGTGTAACACCCTCTTAAGGAAAACAAACTCCAGTACACAGGAGTATAAAATTATAAACAAAACCATTTACTTTCTTAATACAGGTTAACAAACTCGAAACATCATTACAACACATACGTGCCACACAGGGTCTTTAATTACACTAATTCTAACAAAAGAAGTCTCCCCGAATCAGCCCCCCTTCTAAGCCGACAAAACCTCCCCACACGCATGCGCACCCACCTCGAAGTTTTCTCCGTCAAATCTCCAGAGCCGAATGTAGTCGTCTCACCTTAGAGGAACAAACTATCTGTATAATATTTTATGCAAGGGCTCACAACCACCCTTGCCCTTAGGACACACTGTCAATATGAGACATCACTAATTTTACAAATAAGAGCCAGTGTGACATCCCAGGACTCAGAAAGGCACCAGGTCAACACGCCAGACTGTTCTGGCTTCACTATAGCCATGACATATGAGCGGAGGCTTTCACGACAACTGAGTATATTGAATTCTTCTAGTGCTATCAGCTGAGTCACGTGGTTTAATGGCGAAAACACCAACGTTCTGAGAACCGTCTCCTACAACTTCAGTACCCTGAGGACAGGGACAAAGATGTATTTTGAGACGCTGGTGTTTTCTCCATTAAACCGCCTGATATGGCGTGTAGCTGGAGAAGAATTCATTATACAGCCATGACATTTTCCGTCAAATGTGTTGCTACTCTGTCAGTACGTTTTGCTACTGACATCAGAGCTTATTGTTGCACTTCCCGCAACTATTTATATGTCTCACCCCTTTCTTACGTCTTTTGTGACACGCAAGGGCCATCATGAAGTAACATATCAATAAGAGAGTTAACAGAAGATACGTTGACTGACGAAGAACAGTTGAGCTCTGAACAGCGACGTAAATAACTACAACATCAGACTTATTTAACAAATAAAGAAAAGCGAAAGAAGACTTACATTGATAAAAGAGATCATATTAACAACACACGTAAAAAAACACGCTGAAAAACGAAGTATTAAATATCAACAGAAACCGACAGACGAAAAACGCGAAATTTTCGAGAGAGAACGACAAGGACTCTAGAGCAAGCGCTCCGAAGGAGCGGTTGTTCTAGTTGCAGAAAAAATTTCTATACGCAGATGTCAACTCAGAGGATGTTTGCATGAGCGTATGCAGGCTCTATGCGTATGAATCGTAGACCCACAGAGGCCTCCACATAAATGCCTCCTTTTCTATGTATTAAAGCCAAACAATAGCCATTGTAGTATTTAGACGGTCTTACACCACTTGCCTTTCACAAGGCCTAGCCTCTGGTCTCATCATCAATCTGCCTTTATTACAGGGGAATCATCATTATCATTAGTGGAGATGAATCGCAGGCAGCAAAACTCGAAACCCGAGAATAGCCTCATATTTGTGTAACTAAAATTACTTTATATCGTATACTCTTTGTGGAAGGACTTCCAGCTTTCATCTAAACTCATGTGTCAATTAAAATCTTTGATTTTTATGTTTGAAGTAAAGTAAATTTTGATGTCCTTTAATTTAAGTCAGTTCACGCAATATAAAATTTAAAAAGCTTGTATGTTGTTAGTAACACTTATTACGTGTACAACGGAAGGTACACGACCACAAGCATACCTCATCTTATTGCGCTTCGCAGATATTGCGGTTTTTCTTTACAAATTAAAAGTTTGTGGCAACCCTGTCTATCGGTGTCATTTTTCCAATAGCATGTGCTCACTCCGTGTCTCTGTGTCACATTTTGATAATTCTCGCAATGTTCTCGCATTATTTTTTTTAGGTATAATGATATTTCACAGTTAATAGACTACAGTATAGTGTAAACATAACTTTTATATGCACTGGAAAACCAAAAAATTCGTGTGACTCGCTTTATTGTGGTGGTCTGGAACAGAAACCGCAATATCTCCGAGGTATGCCTGTATATACTTTATCTTAGTATTTCACGATCTTTTATCAGACTACAAGTGATGATGTTCTCACGAATGTGATGACGATGTCAGCCTTTTGGGTCGTGGGCTTGTAGGTGGATGCCAAATTTTTGGAGGAACGCACTGTCTCTATCGTCACTGCGGTAGAATCCCAGCCGCCAAGATGGGGACAGTATATTCCACCGAAACGTTGGTATCTACCTGCAAGACCACACGGCGTTACGACTCAGAAGGCCATCACCAACATCTGAGACTATATTTGCTAGTCTTCTAGCAGTAAAGTCTACACTTGACAGCTAGTATGCTTAGAATACACCCGTTTCATTTTTTACCTCCCGCTGAAATATCAGTGAATGGATGATACATTAAGAATCCTTAATTCTGTTTAATAAAGTTAACCACTCATCCTGAAATATCTGCACGTTAAGTCAACTACACAAAGCAATGTTCAGTATCTTCTTCTTCTTTTTTTTTACTTTACGCAATCCCGCATAACCTGCTAAAGTCTCTTATTACGTTCTTCTTTCAAGCACTTGGAGATGAATTTACGGCTATCGCAGTGCATGCTGTGCATTAACCGGCAAAGAGACAGATGCTTGTTTGATTTTGTACAGCATTTATAAAAACACTGTAATAGGAAACAGTCACGTTCAGAATTTTTTATCTCCCTATCTCTTAAAGAGGGACTGGAATACAGATTGAGGGTGTGTAAAATCGAACTGATAAGAGCTTCACAATTTGTAATTTTACCTAAATATTTTTAGACTGATCGAATGAAGGATGATGAGATGGGTGTGGCATGCAGAAAGAATAGTATAACAGGAAATTTGTTAAATATTTTTTGTGGAAACTTGACGTAAAATACTGGTTGGGAAATCTATAAGCAGATGGAAAAATAACATTAAAACGGATTTTTAGGGCATTGCGCTCGAGTTGTGAATATAATTAAACTGACAGAGGCTTAGGCCCAATGACTGGTCCTTGCAAACATATAATAGTGACATTTGTGTAGAAATATGGGTCACTCGAATGATGTAACCACGAATTTTAAATTATTCCATAATTTCAACATGGATGGATGATTTAAATGGAACACGGGCTCCATAAGTTATGTCTGAAGGCTACTGTTACCATTATCCATGAAGATATCAGACAGACCACAATGATATATCACGGGAAATCTCAGTCGATGTTTAGTATTCGGTTTTGTATTGACATGAGAAAAAAACCATCTGCCCCACTAACGATAAACACTGCTTCTTTTCAGGATGTTTTATTCCTGAATTTATTTAATATTCAAGCACAACAAGAAGGGCCTTGGGCCCAACAGACAATTGAATATCCTGCGTTCGCCTTTATAAAAAATAATAAAATAAAAAATAAACAGAAAATAAACGAGGAAAAAACCGGAGTAAGGAAGAGACGGCACAAGAGAAAAAAAAGATGGAAAAAGACAGATTAAATAATCAATCTCCCTGACCTATCCGCCAGAACAATAAGATAACTTACCAATTAACTAACAAACTCAGTGACCTTCGTGACAAGCAGAATGCTCAGCTAGCCAATGAATTAACTGCATTTTATGGAACACGAACGTTATCACTGTGTTCACAAGAGCACTATTTACTATATAACATTTCGTAAAATGCGTTTGCTGTGGGGGAATTATTAGCTCCCTTCTAACACCTAAGCTAGAGGTCAAATCCTCGCTGGCTGAATGGACTGCTTATTTAATGTATGTAAAGCTACCTTTCATATATCGAGGCATTCCGACCTGAGGATACGCCATGCCATGGTGATAAGTGACCCATGCAACATGAACAATATGGAGAGTAATTGAAATTTAACTGTGGCAGCATGTAGGAAGGAAAAACATTCCGACGTTTCCGAGAAACACAACATAAAAGTAAGATATATTTAACAATAATAAAATACGTCATCGTTAAAATAATTGATATATAGTTGAAAACGTGTTTGCGGCTATACACGGTGTGGCGTTTTCTCAATTTAGGAAAAAACTTAAAAGTCAAAAACTCAAGAAGAAATTATAGTATTCTTTCCAATTCCACATAGTTCTGTAACATTATCTTTAAGGATATAGGAAGTTCTCTGCAATTTATCACCATCAGAATGAAAACTTAAATTCTTGTAGGATAAACTTGCCTGACAAGATTAAAAGACGAACAACAAAATGATGTAGAAGTAATTTAATACTCCTGACGCGGTAACTTCGTTTCTTTTCATACTTTGATCTCCCACAGACGTAACCAGTCGCAGACTTCTCAGTTTAACAGCGATATTATTTGCTTTCAATCCCTTGCCCGGCAAACTATACTTTCTTTTGGCCCAGTGAATTACAAGAAGATGGATCCTCGAGTCCAGTACGTGTAATGATGTGTCGCCTCAAATGTTGGCAACTAAGTAAGCCAATACGGTATATTTATAAGTAAATATATTTTAATTTAACATAATTTATGACGGACCGATAAGAACTGATAAGGAAGGTTTGTCGTTGATAGCTTCTCTCTGTAGTACAGTCTGGTAAAACATTTGGCTTATAAAGTTGGTCCAGGGAAATGTAACGAACATCTTATCTTTATCCTGAAGAAGTCAACGGAGAAATGAAACGAAGGAGAATATACTGACAATAAGGAACGTGTGAGAAAATAAATTGGGGGAAAACAGAAAAGTCTTGTAATACAAATTTACAGAAAATTATACAATGATTAGATTTATAATTTATAGGCCCTACTCTTGAAATAATATTTCTAGTTTAAGTAAATAAAAAAATACGAGATTGATCCGGCACATGGTACGAATTAAGGAAATCAGATATGCATACATATTGATTGGAAAAAACTTCTATGAAAGAGACCAATTGGAAAACCGAGGCTTATATGGGAAGATAATATTAAAACAGATCTTTGAGGGAGTGTAGAAGGTAGCGACAGATTTAAATTGACTCAGAGTAAATTGTAATCGATGGTTTCTGTAAATATGTTTATAAAATTCCTGATTTCAAGAAAGCAAGAAATTTATTGTTAAATTCCTAACAACCGCTCAAGGACTCTGTACAATACAGAGAGTTGGTACTGAAGACAACCTCATTAACATAATTTATGGCAATAGGAAGGTAAGCTACAGTGAAATATCTGTACGATCTTTAGAACTGTAAGTCACACGCTCATTCTGACGATCAAATATTTTTCCTGTGTCTAAATGTACTGATTAATGTTCCAAGAGTTACAAAGAAATGATAAAAAAGGAGTCCATACATGGGGGGGGGGGGGGTGAATCCTCTTGTAATGGAAAGAAAGAGCGTAGAGGAATACAAGAAAAGATGTCAGAAACTGGCAGACAAATGTTGTGGACGAGACTAGAGATGGTGGAAAGATGGTGATAGGAGAAGCCTGGGAGGAGATGAGGTACGGAAGAAAAGATTACCTGACAGTCTGCCTGATACAGCGTAACGGAGTGGGCGATAGAAGGCAGTGAAGAACCTATGAGACACGAAGCACGAGAGAACGGAATAAAGACACAAATGGGGAGAGAAGAATATACAAATTGGGAGAGTAAATAACTCACTCAGGACTTCTCCCTCACTTGCTTTCCTTTTTTAGTTATATTGTGTTTCTTTTCCGATCCTTTACATAAGCATAGCCTGCATAAAGCAACACAAAATTTAGTTAAATATTTTGAGAAACAGATCAAATTTCTTTTCTACATTTTTGTACCTCAAAAATAAAGACAAACCTTCCTGTTGTTTGCTTTTTAAAGGTATAACTGCAGCAAGCAGTATCTCGTTTTTTAATGTAAACAAATAGGCATAACAACACTTGGGTATCAAGTGAACATCGTTTTAAATTCTTGGCAGTGTTCAGTTACGACGTAATTTGACATACTACATAAAGGAAGTAGAATATAATACCCTTACAGAAAAATGTAACAAAGAAAGGAAAGGAAAGGAAAGGAAATAATGAGGTCTTCGTTTTACATTTGTTTTAAAACGATTTTGGGTGCAATTTTGAATTAAAATTACCGTTTTACTACTAGCGAAAAATCTATCAAAACTTCAGTTTTCATCAATGTGATATATTATAAATTAATCTGATTTGTGTTGTGTTCCCATTGGTATTCCCTTCCTAACATATAACATCGACACTCGTTTTATGTAACAAACACAGAATGATTAGGATTTGCGAGTTGCAACGCCACGTTATCTGGTAAACGTTTCAAAGGTCCTAGCTTCCTCCACCATCCGGGCGACGAGTAACTCATACTAATTAAAAATACAAAGATGGTCTGTAACAATTTATTTCAATAGTATTTTAACTTCATAGCATAGTCCAAAAGAAAAGAAACTTGTCGTCCTAGAACCACTTCAACAGAAGGGTTAAAAGGAAAATAAACAAGAAAGAACGAATCAGTTATATGACGAAGGAAGATATGTGTATGGCGCTTGTCTGATCACTATCGTCCATATAAAAAATGACAGAGAAAAATGCACATAATATTCGAAATAATAATAAAACGTTACCATTACAGTAGGTTGGCTTTTCTGATAAAGTGGCTATTAATAACAGCAGTAAAAACTTATCTGTAGAAAATGGATATTTAGACTAAACAACTTACAAATGAAAAATTTGTAGGACAACTTCAGAACTTTACAAAATGTTTCCATCAATGAAGCCACTGAATCTGACAGACCTATTTCTGCACTTAATACGTATTCGTATTTTGATAGGTCTACGTGTTACGAAGGAGTGCAATGTTGCATAAGCATAATCGAAAGCAAATGTAAATAATTAACGACCCACCTTCGTATTAGGGATAACCTGAGATTAAATCTTGACTCACAGACTAGCCATTCCGCATGTTTTCTCGGTTTCTGCATGTAAATAGCAAAATATCTTAAAATAGTTGTGGACCATTTACTTCTACTTCGTGTTCAATTCATACTTTATTCACCAGCCCTTCCTTTAGCCCGTACACAATCCATATAACAGACAGCGTCATTAAACAATTCTAGAATTAATCAGGCTCTCAAACTATTACTTATTCTTCAACGCACATGTTATGAAAGATTCGTTTTTGGACTGGGTATGGGATAGTTCCTTCTTTCGTAAGGTCTACGAAGCAAAGCACAGAACAAAACTACATGCTATTTGAACATAAAGTTAACACCGCTAAGTTTTCAAGGGGACAAGAGTATGATACAATACTGTTTATATTGCTGTTTTTGTATTAAAAAGTTAGCGATTATTAAGGAAATTTTACACATTTTTGGTTCACAGGATCAGATATACATTCCGCTGAAGTCAGGACTCTATTTAGTACTTAATATGTAACATTTTATATCCTGGAATGAAGCAATAGCTTGTATTTAGTGAGTTACATTTCCTCAGAGGTTTAATTCTTTTTTCAGCGTACCTCAAAAAGGAGACCCAAAACCTAGGGTTCCTCTGTATTTCAACAAGTTTTGCATTTTATTTTTAGACTTGATAAAATTGTATTTTCTGCACGGTAAATTTCATTTAAGTCGTATCCTTATTAAAAGTTAGTTAACTCTGTTAGGCACGCAACATCCGGGAAGTTGGCTGGGCGGGGTTGTAAAATCCGAAGGGTGGTTCTTTCCTACTTCCGCTTGGTCAACCTTTAATTTTTATGGATACTAGGGGCGGTTCGCTTTAAATGACGTTTCACGCTCCGTGCCTCCTCTAAGGTAACAGCGTTTTGATGTGGTACATAATTTCAAACGGTCACTGAAAGAAGCCTTCATACAATACCTGATATTTTGTTTGTTACACAATTTTCGTCCTAAATATTAACAAATTTCCCATTGCTTAGGTTGCGATAAGGCATCCGTTGTGGCCCTCTGTCAGATTTCGTACCATAGTAATCTCTTACGGAAAGAGGCGAGGGGTTTTTATTCCTTCGCTCTATTCAAAAGACAACCACAACTTGTCGGTTGTCTGCGACTACTTATTTAGTACATTTGCAGTTGCCTTCTATATACGTATTCTGTATTCTCTTCACGAACCAATGAATGCACGATGTCGTGGGGACAAACAACCCACTTCAGTGTCGAAAATATTTGTTACGTTATATTTGTTCCAGAGGATTATGAAGTGACAGGAAGACAACGAAAATGGAAAAAAAATTAGACTTATAATTTGTAATCTTCAACAAATATTGTTAATATGAACGAGTCAAGAAAGATGAGATGTGCAAATCATGAAACTGACGTATGTGAGATGAGATGCATAGTAAATTGTAATTTACTGAAGGTAAGAGTCTACTTGGGAGACCTAGACATAGACGGGAACATCGTCATCAGTATTATTTTCAAGACTTGAGCTCATTGGTCGGTTCAGATTCTAGTCTCATGTGCACTGATTTTTCAATTTCCTTGGAAGTCGCCCCGTTATATTTTATCTGAATATACGTAATATTTACAGGAAAGGTGGTGAGGGTAAAGACAGGATTAAACTACCTCACGACAGGGGATTGGTGGAAAGCTTTTGTGAAGGCGGTAATGCACACCTGGTTTCATAACAGCAAGAACGGACTGACCAAGTAAGTCCAATTATCAATGTGTCAATGTAATTACTTAGGCCTAGTTGATTAATCAAATTGAGCAACTTTAATTGATGTTTGTGATGTGAGGGCTAGGTCTGGTATTAGTTTCAATAGAAATATGAAAATAAGGGGTAACTCAAACGGGAAAAATAATGGACATGTTCTCATAGTTCGTGTGTGTACATGTTACGAAACAACGAAAACCGAAATTAGTAGTTCCTATTTGAACAGTAGGGCATCAGGTGGCAATGAATTATCAACTTCACGGTTCTGCTGATTTAACCTATTTAAAAAAGTTAACAGTTGTAATCGTTGTACAGGATGCTGTGTAGATTCCAAGTCAGCCTGGATGTGGTGACGAAGAGAAAATTTGTAGCTAGGCTTTTAACGAATCTTGACCATTTTCTGAGTTATACCGAGCAAAATAAAACTTTTATACATTCTATAGGGTCTATTCTGTTTCACTTCTAAAACGTCCACCAAAACAGTGGAATAAAGTTCTCGAATATTCTGCCTGAGATTCCATAAACGTTTACGATTTTTTTACTACTAAAATCAAATGTTCCACAAACTGTAGTAGTCCCACCAGGAAACATAAACACAGAGATTGAGAGATATATGTATGCTGATGGAGGAGGATTTACAAGTTTCCACATCTAAATTTTACAGAATGTAGTAAAAGACATTCTCTGTTTCCAGCCTTAGTGAAAGCGTTTCTATTCGATTCTTCTCAGAAGCGAAAAAGCTTGTTAATTACATGAACAATTATACACAGAATTCAGATTGTATAACCTAAATCATTCGGAGAGAGTTATTTTATGTGTAATTTGTAAGAAGAATTTTTTCAAAGCAACTATTTTTAGAAGGCATGTCAATTCAAATATTTCTCATTTAGTTGTCAAAGAAACTTATTATATTAATTACTTTACCAACTTCGTGGCACATAACCTCCAAAAATGTAAAGTTATTCAGATAGGCTCCAAGAAAATTTTTGATTCATCATTATGTTAGCAGTACCCCACAGTTGTTGCCCATCTTTATAAGCTGAATGTAGTCTAAACCTTCAAATTTATTTAACTTTTACATATTTCAGTTGTTTTGTTTCTGCTCTTGGTTACTGGCATTGCTGACGTTTCAGTGGAACGTGCTGTCTCTATTATCAAGGCTCACGTGAAGAGTGCTCTGTAAGTAGATGGGTTAATTGGAAGTAAGATATGTATTAAATGGATGGATGGATGTATGTATGGAGAGGGACTGGCCAATCACAGCTATGGGATAAGGAGGCAAAACGGAACTGTGTATGGGCAACGTAGAAAAAGGCCTTTTTAGTCCTCTAGAAGGAAGGTTGGGATAGAACGGATAAAATGAGAAAAAGATCGCCTACCAGCCGCCGACTTCCATACCAACTTAGGTGCCACCACCCAAAAACAGGATCAGCAGAAACAAAGAATTACCATGAAAACTTAGAAACCAGTCTTATATATTTTAGTATCATCTTCACACGAAAGAATATGTACAAAAAATAGTCTTACCAAAAGGTTTTGAGGCTAAACGTTTGATGAATTTTGTATTTTAAGCGTGCTGTACCGGTCATCTGTTATTCTATAAACACTTGCAAATGACCTTCAGACTTTACTATCTCATTTAGTATTACAAATTTATCTTTTCTGTCTTAAAAAAATTGATAGGCAGTGTCGGACACTGCCGAAGTTATTTTCGTGAAAACGTCAATCGTGTATAGTATATTGAAATTAAACAAAATTTTTGTTTTGAATCGTTTAATTCATTTGCAACTTACATTTATTGAATACAGGGTAGTGGTATGAGAAGTAGGATATATATGGCTTTGAAATTATTTGAATACCCCTTGCAAGTGGCAAATCTATACAAGTTTTCCCTTGCGTGGTTGGTTTGTCCAAATTATTCACTAGTTCAAGTTTAAAGAATTTCTGAAGGTA
>NW_019060809.1:1020768-1031637 GCF_000696155.1 Zootermopsis nevadensis | reverse complement strand
GACGGAGGCAGTATGACCTCCGAAACGTTGGTTAACATCGACCAGACTACACAGCGCAACAACCCAGAAAACAGCCATCTTAAAACTCACCGATGTGAAAATCTCAAATCCTATAAAGGCACCAGCATTATTCTTGCATAAATAGTCAAACTATCACATTTATTTTATTTTTCTAATTAGATATTACAGTAAATTCTGTTTGTTTATGAAAACTATTGGTAAGGGGTTTAGAGTAACAATTTTGTTTAGAGACATAGGCAGTATAAATTATTAAATATGTAATACAGACGGTGGGAGAAAATGACCAGGGAGTTACCATCCATAATAAATAAATAAATAAATAAATGCAAACACGCACAAATATATCCATAAAAGCCAATTTCTTAACCAACTGATCGACAAAACGGCTTATTAAAACACTACATAAAGAAATTATGTTTCAAGAAATTTAAATATTTTCACCAGACAACGCTGCAGTTGGATCTAAGCCTGAGATATCTAACATAATTCAAATTTTTCATTGAATACTGTCTTCCCAAGAACTCATCTGAGGAACGTGTGGTCTTGTTCAGCGAGGTGAGTTAACAAAATTGTTCATGTCTTTTTTTTCCCCCATTTCCAGGAATTATCAGCCAATATCTGTATCATTAGCATATATTTAGTTCGGGAAGCGTATAGAGCGTTAAGCTAGTCATTGTGTTAACCCTTAATTTGTTTATAGTTCAAGGCGAAACTCCTGGTCTCTAGCGGATGGAATGTTTACTCGTTCCTCTGGGATGTAACCGAAAACTGATCAAGAAATGAGGAAGAAATTGGCTTCTGCTTCATAAACGTTTGTGTTATTAAACAAAGGTGAGGGTAATAAACAAATTTGAAAATCAAACTTCGTGAAGCAAGTTCCTGGACTTTACAAATATTTGCCGACAGACACGTAAATGTATTGCCAAAGTCAAGTTAATCTGATTTCACCTCTACTGAGCATGCAGCAACACTATGGAAAACAGAACCTTGCCTACAGCCCAGCAACGGGGAGAAATAATATTCAATTACTTAGCGGAAGTCGGTCGATACTACGTCTGGCAACGAGAAACTGGTCCTCCTCAAACACTCGTCAACTACAGGGGTGCACCAAGTAAATTAGAGTTATAAAAAGCCAGTTAACTGTTGTATTAGTGCGTCTGTTCTGGGTCGAATGATCCAGCCTACTAGTGTGCATTGTTCAAATAAACTAACTCCTCGTATTACTAACTTATAAACATCGAATTATCGATTTAATCGATTTTAGAAGTTAATATTCAGATTATGAAGGTGTGAAATATGGAATGGATTACACCGGCTCTTGTGAACATCAAATGAAGCTTCGGTTCCAGAAAAGGCAGGATTACTTAACTAACTGTGTGGCTATGAGGTGATCAGCAAGGACACTGAACCATGATTAAGATCTACCTTCTATTATATAAATTATCAAAATAATTTGGAAAGTTTTAAGGTATGCATCCTGTTGTGTGTTAAACGTTACGTTGACAATCCGCCCAGACAATGATTCTTGTTTATGAAAGTTTCAATGTTTCTTAAGAAATCACTAAAATTAAAAAAATCTGGCAATTATATTTATTTTATTTATCCATTTCACAATCTTGAAAGATTATTGATGCGTTTATGAAACTTTCCAATTTGGTTCCGCCTCTAATAAACTAAATGTTATAAATTGTTTAAGTGAAAAAATGGAGATGATTTGATACAAATACAATTTTGGTCTGGGGAACTTAAGTGAAGAAATCACATACGCGACATAAGTACCAATAGAGGATAACATTAAATGTTACTTTAAAGCACAAGTGTGTAGACTGAATTCATCTGTCCAGCGGTGGATCCTCATAAACATGGCGGTAAAACCACCGGTTTCACGAAAGTAGTAAACTATTTGATCGGCTGAGCCGCATATTCGAGGATCACTGCCTACCATCACGTTTAGCTAATTACTGCAGCTACTAAAGACGCCACAACATACTGAACCTGGAATCATGGCGGAATAATTTTCGTTCCTAGGCTGAGATATATCTATAATTAACGAGTGTTAACACGTGAAGATCGCATCGCGTGACACTGGAAGAGTTCGTTAGCGCTTACGCCACTATGGATACAGAGCTAATTATAGGCCT
This sequence comes from Zootermopsis nevadensis, assembly GCF_000696155.1. Next base: position 1,029,475 of record NW_019060809.1, on the reverse strand, counting down.
CAAGCATATCTTGTCTGCCCTGATAAAACAAAGGTGGGACCGGCTGTGAGTAAAATTCCGGCGACTGAAGAGGGCGGGAAGTAGCGAAAATAATACAAGAAAATAGTGCCAGGGAATGAAAGGAAAAGGATAAAAAATATAACCACAGAATATAAGATTCGTGGGCAGTGAGGGGAGGGGGAAAATAAAGGAGAAAAAGTGTGTTAGAGACAAGTCATCAGATGTAAATACAGGAAGGAGAGAATGTTTAAGGTAGGACGGGGAACTGAAGAATGAGTATAAGTGCGAACAAAAAATTAGACTTCTGAAAAATGACAAGACAGTGGCATATTAAGTGGGAGTATTTATAAGAAAATATTCGAGCGGAGAACATCAAGGGTTGAGCCGGAACATGTATTATGTAAGAATATACGGAGATGGACCTAAAACGCAAAAAAAGACACGTACGTTCAAATCCTCAGTCCACACGGTGTAGATTGAGGAAAAAGAAGAGAACCAGACGTACAATAAATTCAATCGGAAAATAACGTACACTGAGAGCCGATAGAAGATTTACTAAAGGAAAGTAATCAAGGTATAAAGACAAAAGGAGTACAGAACATGGGCTTAGAGAAAAAACTCACATCCTGAGAAACTATTAAAATAAAAAGAAAAGAACGGACGAACATGTACAGCATAAAATGAAATCTGAAGATGCAGAGAGGGCTGAATAAATAACACAGAAAATAGTATTCGGTGTACAGGATACAGTTTACAAAATCGAAATGAATGAAAACAAAATAGAGGAACAAAAAAACAAGAGAATTTACCAATGAAAGGAAAACTGATATATAGAAGGCGGTAGTATTCTGAAATGTAAATAAACGACATTAGAAGAAGTGCATTTTAATCATAGATTTAAAAAATTAATAGGCAGGGTCGGACACTGCCGCAGTTATTTTGATGAAAACTCAATCGTGTATAGTATATTTAAATTAAACAAAATTTCATCTATCGAACTATACCTTTCTATTACATATGAAGAAAAAATTCATAAATGTTCTATTATATTATTTTTTCTTAACGAAAATATTAGTTAATAATTAATAGTTTAACTTAGGGATATTGTAAATATAATCATTTTTATAAATGATTATTTCTTAATTGGTACACATCCATACTTGACCCAGGCTCGTCAGATGCCGCCTGAGTTGTCAGAGCGCGCTTACGTTGCCTATATTCGCGGCAGTACTGCGCATTGGTTTTGGGTCCGGGCCCGGCGTTTTCCGTGTCATTCTCTTTGGAATTTTGTGCTCTACGCATTCGTGTCCGATTTTTGTAATTCTGGTTTTACTTTGCCCTCATATATCGCGACATTTTAAGAAAATCGGAAAATTTTCAAACTTTTTCAAATTCACAGCCTCGTATCTTTTTACGTTTTTGAGATACACACTTGGAGGCCAGGATGAGTTTTAACATATACACACCTTTTCAAAACAACACTTGGTTCACTCGGATAGGATAATTAGTCTCTGAGATATGATCCCGTTTATGGACACGTGTCGAATCCGGAAAGTCGAAAATCGTGGGTTCACTTTGCGCGTGCGCAGTTCGCGACGTCCGGCCGCCACGAATGTCGGAGTGGTACTGGCACAAACGTTCATCCTTCCTCTTTAAAACGAGACTAAGATGGCGGCGCTATGTCTGTTTTAGCCGAGTTATTGAAGTTTGAAATTACTTCGACAGAAACTGTCGCTCATTTGGGCGCGATTGCCTCCCTACACCGGCATCGATTTTAAAGACGTTTTCACGTCAAAAAGTCAGAACATAAAAACATTAAACTCATACATGCAAACAGGAAACAAAAATATTCAGAAACAGAAATTAGAACCACCTGTACAGAAAGCACTGTCTGTCATAGAATCATTAAAATATTACACAGATAATTTTTATGTAAGCACAAAATTTTAACTAAACTCTAATTCCATGAGTAGAGTTCTCCTTGAGAATCTGACAGACGAACATCTGGCCAAGAAATTCCCTACATTTTACTGAACATAATATTTCAGGACGTGATCATGAGTCAATGGCCCTTATACAACGCCAAATGAATCCAATCCGCGTACGCCACGTTTCTTTAAGACACCTTTAAACTTTTATCCTCCGTAGATAAATACCAACGTTTCGTTCACGGCTGAAGATGGAGACAGCGTGTTCTTCCAAAACGTTAATATCTATCTTCACATTCACACAGCGTTGTTACCCAGAAGACCAACATCGATATCTTCACCGTCGTGAGAACCTCAGATCTCATGAACCGATCTATTGTATTTCGCTCTTAACTTTTCCCTAAATTGAAATATTCAAACACTTTGGTGTCGAGTTGACAAAGACCATCACTCTCATTCCAGTTACAAATTTACTGTTTGATATTTCTGGATAAATAAAAAGGCGAGAATATTAATAAAAAAATAAACATTTTTCACTCGTCGGTCTAAATGTTTCACATGCCAAGGAAGAGAAAACGAATTAGTTTGTTCAGACCTGTTTATGGATTAATTTAGATATACAGACTGACAGATCTAGACGCAATAATAGTAATTAAATGTTTCTGTTCTTGGTATAAAGTACACGGAAATATTATCCAGTACAGGTAACTAGATATAAATTCTGTACGATTCGAGTTATTCACGGCAGCGAGTTTGAAGATGGCTGTCTTCTTGGTTGTTGCGCCGTGTAGTCTGGTAGAAGTTTACCGACGTTTCAGAGGTCTTTTCGATCGTCCTAATGATTGAGGTAGAAAGGACCTCTCTGAAACATCGGTAAACTTCTACCAGACTACACGGCGCAACAACCAAGAAGACAGCCATCTTCAAAAATAAATTAATTCAGAAATGGATGTTTGAGGTATAGGAAATGTGACAGAAGAGACGAAAACTTTAAAAACAAGAACATTCAGAGAAAGAACAGAAATTAATATGTATTTGTCAATCAGAAGGATATTAATGAATCCTCTGGAATTACATAGAGTGACTGGACGGTTAGATAAAATAGTCGAAGACATCATGAAACAGCTATCATTCCGTCGCCGCCCATCCACTTACCCGCACAAAAATAAAGGAACTGAATTTAAAAACGCATACCGTTTAATTGAAAAACTTCTTCAGACTTACAGCACTATGATAATATGAATCCATTCAATTACATTACTTATGAATACATTTTAAAAAAAAGTCCGCAAAAATTATTCATATCTTACTTGTTTCCCCAAAAGTTGAAAACAATAGTGATGAAGCTTTTTGAAGAAAAAAAACTTCAACTGAAATTTGGACTGATTTGAAAGATCTAATTTCGCCTATAAAGCCTACTGATTACCGATCGACGGACTGAATGAGCGAGAAAATTAATTTAAGTTCTGATACAAAATTGAAATATTCGCCGCCAAACTTCCCACTAGCGACAGATAGCATTAGGGGGTGGTTCAGAAAACAAAGGTACAAAGCTGGCTATTAGATTTAGCGTTTTTTGCTTAGTAATAAAAAATTTAATTGGGTAATGCCTGATTTCTCATTCATACTGCCTACGAATTGGTTATAAACATGGATAATGCATGGAACTATTAGAAAACGAAGTTCACATAACATGACAGGTGTAACAGGAATTTACGAAATTCTAAATATCAGTTACCACAACACCTAAACTGCATTAATATTCACGTTTGTGTTATTACTTATTGATACCCGAGTGCCTATTGATCTGATGTTAGACATATATCGTGTAAACTGAGCTTACAATCAATTGGTTGGAAATTTATGGCTTCTTAGGTTAAAATATTTTCTTAGACATCGTTCTGTAATTAATTTTCTACCGAAATGTCGAGTCGACGTTTCACACCCACACAAAACAAGCGCGAAACTTATTGTTTTGTACAGTTTCACTTTTTATTATGATACAAAAGCGGTAACAATTTGAATTGAAATGAGTATTGATGAGTAATTCTACCCCACATCCATTTATTCCCAATTTGATTTTCGTATTTAAAAATCAGCCAGTGCCCACAATGTCGCGTGGAAATAAAACCTGCGTTTTAATGAAACACGACTCGAGCAATACAATTTGCGACATTTAAATTTATAAAAACAGTCAAAATGGCTTGAAAAGATAAAAACATAAAAGAAAATTACAAATACCTTAAGTTACTAGAGAAATGTAAGATAACATGGGTTGAACACCTGGAGAGAATACAAGATGCAAGAAAGCCTGTACGAATAACTATTAGCGAAGTTTTTAAATAACAAAGTCAATAAGAATCAGTTACACAATAATTACAATGCCTTACTAAAGTTTCGTTTAAGTCAAAAACTCTGAGAAGTAAGTAAAACCTCTGTTGAGTATCGTATCGTATCTGTCTGTACTTCTTAGCTTTTGTGTTTCAATTTGAGCATCTGGTGCCACGAAGTGCGGGGTCTCAGCATGTTCGGCGTTTTCATCACGTCCCGAGGCACGTAGCATCAAGTCGCTCGGTGCGTTGCATTGGATATGAGTCTTCGGTCTCCTGCACCTTGCTTTCTTTCTCCATGTTGTCTCTAGTTGCGATGTTTAATTTGGTTTCCACCCACAGGCTTCATGCTAATACGAACTGTCCCTGAATATCAATTCAACTTTACTCTGCTCAAGATATTAGCAACTAACTATTAACTATATGAAACAGGTAAAGTCTAACTAACTCGATGGCTTACCGAACCCGAAGGTTCGTCACCGAATTAACCAAAGCCCTCCACCGGACCCTCTCCTGGGCCAACAATATCCAGTCTCCTTCAAACAGGTAAAGTCTATGCACACTTATTACAAATAAAGTGCACTTTTAATTATTTACCTTCAGCAAATTGTCCCAATAAACTTCATTGTCCAAAGTCCTTCTTAAGACGCTGACAAATATTTTATTGTACAAGAAATTTCCCATCATTTAAGGACCTTTCCTGATCTAGATACATCCACTCGACAACCTAATACCCTCTAACGTTTTTGTCAATTTTAATATTATCCTCTATTTTCATGTGTGTGTCTCATGAGATATCATTCTTCCAAATTTTTAACTTTAATTCAAAGCCTTCAATTAATATTGTAAACTTTAAATTAAACTTATGCAACGACTGTGGATTATTTCAGTGTTTTCTAAACAAATTCTTGATATAATTCTTCTCAAATATCCATAGTGTTAATACGACTATTTTTTAAACTGTTAAAAGCATTGGGGATTTTAACATGTCGTTACACTAACGTTTGCCAAGACACGATTTATGTATCTGCAGAGCTTAGGAAATCTTCTGTGTTCTTTCGTATACTCGCCAACATTTAACTTCAATTTTCAAATGCTAATCGTAAATGCAAACCTCTTACAGTTTTGTAATCAATCAAGTGTCTCCATGAGTTTCCGTGCAGGAATTTGTCTTCGGGATTTCAGCACCCCTCCTCTCACACTATATTCTGCTCGTCACTATGTAGTGAAAACCCACGCAAAGGATGTAGCCAGTATTTCTTGTAACTTCTCGACAAAGAAAACACTGTTTCTCTGTATACAATAATTTAAAATGCATTTTGAAAGTGAATACCGAACAATATATTAAAGTACATCATAAATTCCTTAAAAGAACGCCTTAAATAAAAAAATAATATAAGGTCCGAAATCAGATTTAAAGCGTCAGAAACCGTGATATAAAGTCTGGATTTTGTGACGAAGAGAAAAATTGTGTCCCTGAAGTGAACCAACCCACGGTCCTCCAGCTTGCAAACTATACTGATCATCATTTACAAATACCAGACCTATTAATAGCCTAAAAACAATAATAATAAATAAGGCATGTGTGACTGATATTGCAAACGCACTGATCAGAGACGGTAGAAAGAAAGATGTAAAATTAACAAAAATGAGGAGCTTGCACTAGTAATTACAGATGCGCGGATATGAGAAAAAGTTTTAATTAAGTCAACTGCAATGGGCTACCAGTAACGAGATAATCCCACGGTCGTTGGTGCAACAACTTGAGACCTACAGATGGAAAAAACATTATCACCGAAACGTACGTATCGACCTTCAAGTCTACAAGGCATCCTAATCCAAAATAACATCGTCATCTTCACTGCCGTGAGACCATAAAATATCTAAAATTAGTAAATAAGAATAGTGTTAAATAAATCCTATTCTGACTGACACATACAAAGGAATATGAAGTGAAGATTTTTCTCTCTTACACCCACTTAAGGAGTGGCAGTGTAAAAGTGACAAAATAATTACGCTAACAATAATTAATATCCATATATCCCTATAAAGGCTAAAGTTAATGTAAACCACATTTAAACATTCTTAACCTCAAAACACAACGTACCTCAATACAAGGATCAGTCAGTTTTTATTTAAAGAAATACTCACCGTTTATACTAAGAATCACATGAAACCAATAGATACACTCTGTGGGCAAAATAAAGAGTTGGTGAATGTTAATGAATGTGTGCTTTCTGAAGGGTTGAAACTTTGCGCAGACATTCTTTGTCCGTCAGCGTCTGTAGCCCAACAGAACCGGATCACTGACCCATGATGATACTGCAGAGCCCGTTTCGAAACTAACTGCTTATGATTCCGACCTTAATGAGACATCCCGGTCCTACACATCATAACAAAAGTGCCCTCTTTCCTTTAGTGCGGACTTTAAAAGGAAGTCCTAAAATAAGCTACATTAGTAGGCTTAGTATATTTGGTATTTTGCCCACAAAAACAGAAAAGTAAACTTTCCCTTCCGCTAACGCCATTTCATCCCTTATCTCTCCCAATGCGGTAATGTCATCCAACTCTCCAGAAAGAAGTAACGATTCCTCAGCTCTCTTCATTTTCATCCCAGTACATTAACCACCAAACTGCTCATTTCTATTCTATTTTCAGTTTCGTTTGTTGTATTTTTTCTCTCCCCAATTTTCCAAGATGTTCTTCAACACTGTCGGTCTTGACTTTAAAAATACAGAAAGAAACATAAAGAGGCAAAGCAAATCAGGTGCCTTTTCCTAAACTCTCCCCATTATCCCTATTTTAAAGTCTTTTCGTGAAGCTTCTAAACAGTGAACAGTTAGAAGTTTTAAAAAGGTGAAAGAGAAACATGCGCCCTACTCTTTCTATTTTTGGATTTCTTTTCTTTCGTATAGACAGCAAGCACATCCCTAGGGAGAATGCCAATTGCCGAATCCTTGAGAAAGATAAATGATCCTAACACACAGACACACATCAGAAAACCAGTGGAGGCGAGAGAGGCAGGAGTACAGACGGGTTTCCTGAAGCAAACAAAACTTTACAAGTGATGGCGATCGATTTCTGTAAAAGGACTGTGTTGGTCCAAGTGGAAAACGTGAAGGAATTGGTTAGGATACACTTGAATTGCTTGTACATGGTGAGAGAAACAATTCCTGCGAGGAAGTGATTCCAAATATTAGCCGTCCATTGTCTACAAATGAGTTTCTTTTCATCTAAAAACAAAACACACTTTCAAAACACGTAAAACAATACAAACGTGCACAAGGAAAATTATATACGATAAAACTAGCAAACGGGGCTAATGAGACACCCAGAAACTTACCACAGCACCTAATACAATGCCGGAAAATAAACAAAATAATGTAAAAATTGGATATTCGATTCCAAAAACATTCATTATGCGGCATAAATAAACGCGGAGTATTCATTCATTCGTAAACATGTAGGCATGTGTTTAACAAACGAACCTAAAGAGATTATACATCTGTCAAAACAAAAATACAGGCATTTAAATTTAATATCTGAAGACAAATATGGATACCGATCAACCAAGATAAAAAAAATCAAGAGTGACATTTCAGACACTTATTATATGACATTTTTCTGTTACCATAGATGATTTAAATGCTAATTCAGGACTGATAACACTTAAAATAAAAATTATTAACATTCAAATACAAAATTAAAAAAATAAAATTCAAGTACTAAACTGACAACATTTGTAATACTTAGTTTTAGATTGCTTTCTAAACTCTTTATGGGAGGACGCGTAGGATGTATCTATAACCAACAATAACTTCTAAAACACGGATATTTTTTATGTTACTTCGTTTATTTAACGATGTTATATCAGGTAATGAAACAATTACCCATTGCCAGTGATTTAGTATTATCCGACTTAGCATTCTTATTTCACCATTGTTTTAAATACCTGATTCCTATAAGAGCCATTTTTATAGAAATAAATATCTCGTAAATAATCTGATCAAACGAAACTCTAAGCCTGTAACATAAACTAAACTTTGTAGTATATGTTTATGTACTTCAACGATCAAGCGGCCAAGAAAAGGTCAGCGAGGGTGTCTCGTTTATCAGAAAGTTCACGAAACCGGGCCAGAAAATTACGTTTTAAGATAGCTGAATTCAGGCCATTGCAAGTGCTGTTCTAATATTATTCTCGATATCTACACTTAGGTTTAAAATGTGATCGTGCCACTGCAACTTCTGGGATTCGCACCAAGGTCATCCAGCAAGTGGTCAATCTAATAACCGAAATATTCTGGCTCATTTCCCTTACAATATACACGAAGGCGAAATGGACATACATTTTACTTTTCTTATAATTTCTCAGAGTTTATATTAAATCCTTCCCCACACTCCCCTCCTCATATATATATATATATATATATATATATATATATATATATA
>NW_019060809.1:1006484-1020594 GCF_000696155.1 Zootermopsis nevadensis | reverse complement strand
ACTTTGCTATTCTCCTACTAGCTTAATTTTGTTTTTTATTACTATACAAGGATTACAATAGCAATCTTACAAACCAAATTTACAACAGTTATGTTATCAGACGTCCCTACCTTCAATGGCCCCGACTGACTCAGGATAACTTCGGAGGACATGGATTCCTATTCAAAAGTTGTTCTCTCTGAGTCCCTCTATACGCTCCTTCAGTTTGGCCCTAACCTTTTGAATCATCCTTTATATATCCACCCTCGTGCAAAGTAGCCATACATCCCTGGTTTGAATTATTCAGAAACAGCAGTAGCTCCTTTAATGCTCAAAGATATTTTGGGGTTTGATCTTCCATTACCTGGTATATCCATTCCATTTACACCAAAATAATAATTAAAAATTCTTCCATTCACCCAAATTTTCCATCTCAATCCGATTCATAATTCAAGGCTGAAGAGTACGCCATGTTCCGATCCTTGTGTTCTGCTCTTTCACTGTCGATGTGATAACGCATTAAGGGCTTTGAGGGATTTTGTGTTACTCACTGTCTTTAATTTTGTGTAACTTCAGTATAATGTACAAAGATTTCTCTGTTTAAAGAACGGAAAAGAATGACCACATATATGCTCATTAGTTTATTTAACAACGACCTTTCAACTTAATAGCCTATTCAGCGTCGAATGTAATCATGACTGTGATCAATAAACCAATGACGGTACAGAAAAGAATGATTTTCATATATTTTGCTATCTTACCTCAAATTTCACGAGAAACCTTAGTCAGAGTAGCCGATCTCAAAGATTAGAATGGAACCCAAGACCTATCTAACATGAACCAGAAGTTGTAACCAGCCAAACGTGACTTTTGTTTTGTGAATAGAAAATACTAAGAATGTAATTAAATTATTTATGAATAAATCACTGTAGAATTCGTGAATGTATGGTAAACCTAATGCACAAAAGAATGCATGGATTAAATAATATATGAAAGGAGAAATGTATGAAGCCCAGAAGCAAAACAATGTGTTATTAAAATCAAGAATACCAAACTATACTGCTATGGGGGGATATGCAGTTAGTATATAGGCCAAGATATTGGTTATCGAGACATGGTAGGCTGTGGGTGGGGGAAGGGTTTACATCTTTCTTACGTAGAGTTGAGGCGAATGTCACATTAATATTCCACGTTAGTTCACAGCCTTTCCACAAATCAGCATCTTATCATTCCTATTAGGACACCGAGCAGAATGACGTCTGCAATATTAACTAGTCGCCATAGGAATACAGCTAACATGTATTTCCCTAAAAAAACATTTCAATATATCTACGCCTGATTATTCCTTTTGGTCTTGTCATTTCAAGTAATCAGAACAAAATTTTGTAGGCATTTCTCGCTTGTTCCAAGCGTGATGCATACCCCTCATATTTTATCCTGCATGATTAGATCACTTTAATAATATTTAATAAGGAATACAAATTATGAAGATCTCACTATGTACTTTTCTGCATACTGTTAGTACTTCCTTTGTCTCAGTTGCAAATATTATCCTAAGTATCCTGTTCTCTTTTCCAGTACAAATTTGCAAAGGATCAAATGAAAAGAGAGAAACGTAATGCGCTGCGAAGCTGTCTGTTGGACTATCACCAGCCCGTAAACTACGTAGTTGATTCCACACGCATAAAATTCTAAACCATTTTGATACTGCTGTGCAGGCTGCATATACTCTTCTGTTCGCGATGGTCAAGGTCACTACACTCCCAGAACGACCACAAGAATTCCCTATGAAAGCATCCATGTAATACCGCCAGCAACCCCACAACGAACTTTACATCTGCTAGGAAAGGAGGGGTGGGAGCAGAAGGGCCTGTTAAACATAGTTTTCTGCTTTTCCTGGGCTTGAAAATCTTCCCAAAATCAAATATCCTGAAGGAAGGCAGTAGGGATCATACCTACAAATCCTTGAGCACAGTATTACTCCTCGTTTTCTGCGCGGTCTGGAACATTCCCCCTCGAGACAAGAGACAAAGTAGTTTCTCGCGTCTTGGCTGACATTGGAGCCCTAACTTCTTTTCTTACTTTCCGTCTTTGTCTTGTTTCTTTTTGTTTCGATCTTCATTTCAATACGATAAGAGCAAGACCGAGTTATATACATTAGAAGACTCAAAATTACGGCGAATGTATCCCTAATACTGTCCAATTCATTCTGATTATTAATTTTTAATAAAAACATATAGACATGAAATACAAGATGTGAATAAACTAAAGGAATCAAGTTGCAAAGCTGCCCACTGGCAATTAAATGAGTACGGTATATTATTGGATTTATACACTTTATCTACGCCTATTATCCAGAAAATATGACGAAGAAGAGCCCGAAAATGATCTTTATCTCCAGTCAGATGAAGCGGTGGAATAAATAAGTTTAAAAATAACCAAGTATTCAAAAATTTAATAACAATCACACGTGCACAATATGGCAGATAAACTGATGTCCTTTTTAACCTGTTTTAACGTCACGTGGTCCGTAACGAGTGAATGTTACAATCTGCCACGGAACGTCTATTTCGAGTCAAAATTTTAGACTCATGCCAGTTTTATGCGGAAACTAAACACACGACATGATTTAGAGGCGCTTAAACATGAGTTTTGCTGAAAGGCTTAGCGCAAGCATTATGCTTTAGGCGCAGTCACATAAATTCATGTACTTCAAAATGTGTCTGACTAATTCGCTGTACGACGGGTTTTGATTTATAAGTCCGTGCCGCAGTTAGAATCTTCTTGCAGTAATCCCTCCTAACAGCGCTGACCCTGAGGGCTCCTCCCCCTCAAAGGGCACGTACGGTCGTCGGTCCCATTTTCTCCACACCTCCTACAGCAATAAATCATGGTTGATATAAAGGTTTTCATGGGGTGGCAGGGGGGGTTGGATAGCTGAGACGAAACTAAGGTTACTGAGTTGAAACATTCTCTCACTTGCACACCCCATTTTTTCGTTTCCCCGAAACTAAGGCTGGTGGCCAGAACTTTTATTTTTCATTTTCTTATCCAACCAATAAACACCAGGAAGAGGCTGGAGACATGCCGATGGGGGAAAGAAAAAACCCTGTGCCAGTTCGCTAACTCCATTTAATGTCAGAGAATTACAAAATTAATTCATTTAGCCCTTTCGCGCTTTCCTCTAGAAAGAAACTAAGTCAGTGGCGTTATAATCTGAGAGAAGAAAGAACGTCTCAGACTGGTTGTCCATGTTACACCGCACTCCTTGCTGACGAATCCATTTAATCAAGTGTAAGTTGTAAGGCCATTTGAACAATTTGCATTCACGTTACCAAGAAATGTCCTGCTTTAATGGACCTCGACGTTTGTAACGTTCTCACCAATAATCTCAACATCCTACCAGTTTAATGCAGGATGCCTTCAAAACCAGTTTGACTAAGGCAGATTTTAACAAAGTTCGCCACCTACGTCTTGGATTCTCAAGTTATCTTCTAATGGTATTATCAAACAAAATTTTGCATGTATTTGTTTCTTCCATTCGTGTATAACCTCCATGATCTCACCACACAAATAATGCTGATAATGCTAATGACGTATAAAGGCCATGTTGCGTTCAGAAAACATGAAGAAACGAGCCCACATGGTCGACCTAGGTGCACATGGAAATATCTTTCTGCTACGCGCGCATCAGCTGCTATGTTGTCCGCACGGTCTTTCATATATTTAAAGCAAAATTAGTTTCTCTCAATCAATATTTTTGTAGGATTTGAGGTTTTCATGGCGGTGAGTCTGAAGACTGCTGTCTTCTGGGTTGTTGCGCGTGTGGTCTGGTAGAAGTTTACCGACCTCTGAAACGTCGGTAAACTTCCACCAGACTACAAGGCGCAACAACCCAGAAGACAGCAATTTCAATATGTTTTCTCAGTTTCTCCCCTCCTGCTGACAACTTCAGCTTGTGTCACTAGAACTGATATAATCCAAATTGTCCTTGTTCGTTTGTGTTTTAAAGGGTTAACAGCTCACCTGCTGGCTGCACGAAGCCTCGTGTCTGTGAATGAAGTCAGTTAGTAAAAAGCTTAAACAAACATTTCAGCGCTATGTGACGCAGACAGTAAATTAGCTTGACGGTCTCCCACTACGTTAAAGACCGAGGCAGTGCTGTACGCGGCCTGCCCCAGCTAGCAGTGACACACAAGTTGCATCCATCAAGCAGGTAGGGGCAAGAGAATCCAGCCCAAACTAAACGAGACAGTGTGAAGAAGAAAACACGATAGCAGGGGTAGAATGGACGATGATTTAGCCGGGCGTAGTGAGAGAATGGCGGACTGGATATAACAATCAGAAAAAAAAAAGGAAAGGCAAAATATAGGAAGAATACAAAATTGTATTTGTGGGTAATTAATGATTGCACCTGAAATGGTTTCAGAGACAGGCGTAGGTGGAAATATAATATTAAAATGGATCTTAATAAAGTACAATATGGACTGGATAAATATGGCTCACCAATGACAAGGTGTTGTGAAGACTGTAATAAACATTATGGTTGTATAGAAGGCGAGAAATTTCTTAAATATTTGAGGGACCATTAGTTACTCAAGAAGGACTCTGTTCTATGGATATATTACATCCTATACTTTATTATAAATGTGGTTACATTAAACTATATCAAGAATTTCAAGTTAACGTACACTGAACATAAAACTATGGTCCATGGATGGCCTGTGTTGTTTGCATATTTAACTACTCTTCCTCAACTGTATCTATAGACTCGATGTCTAATAAAGGATGGTTTTAAAATGATCTGGGAGTGGCGTGGAACTGGTTGTAGCCATTAGAAACTTCACCGAAGTACTTGCTACACAGACTGATCACGAAAACCTTATGAAATGTGTCTCCGGGAATCGAGCGTGGATATCACCTAAAGAAAGAAAGTGTGTCATTTTGTCTGAGGAATTTTCAAAACCACCTACACATTTGTCTGATTACTCTGACAGTGCCCTATCACCTACAGAAGCATCAAACGTAGAAATATAGAATCGCTATGCCAGGTAACTCGATAATACGCGAGAAATCGACCTAAAAATCTGTCTGACTCAACATTTCTGAATCAGTTCATTCTGATTCTAACTTGTGTCATGATTGCTACATACAGAAGTAAATCCAGGTTCATTTTACCATTTAGACAATGCTTGGCGAGATCTACACATTATTAAACTCCTCAATCTGTAATAAAATATACAAACAAAATCCGTTCGTATTCCGTTTCTCTCCTTCTGGTATGCGGGTAAAAATTACCGGTATTTATAGCGTAGCGTATGGCCACTTTTATTTCAAGACTTGGCAACCGTTTAATGCATTAAAGAATCATAATGCGACTCCACGGCGACCAATAATTCAAAACTGAGGTGACGGATAAGATTGCTATAATAAATTATCAATCGAATTATTTCAGTACAGTTTATAAAAAAGACGAGGACACGAAGATAAATTTTCACCAGTTATCTAAACTTCTTTGCCATTTTCAGATTATGGTCTTGCGGACTGTTGAGTCTCGAAGTCACTACACCCTCGAATATGGATGCAGCAGCATGCTATTTCCGAACGCTTAGAAAAACGCACGCACACACGAACACACACACAGTACTACAGACAGCATGGGTTCAATATCCTTAGCTAACTGTTTCATACGTGAATCCGCTTTGTTCTCCTAGATCTAAATACTATGTTCAACAACCATGCAAAAGAGATTTTGAACTGGATAGTGGCAATAATTTGCCGGATATAATCAGCAATTAAAATATCACACGTTATAAAATATATGCTATAGAAAGAAAATATGTGCACAGTATAATCATAAAAATAAGAAACCTCTTTCCTGGAGGTAAAATACGTCTGGCGCATGCGCTACATCATCATTTGTGTAAGAAATCTTCAAAACTTCAATATAAAGCATAATCAGAAACAGACAAAAAAGCAGAACTTTGTAGGAAAGAAAGAGGATATTCAACGTCCTCCTCTGAAGTAGATACAAGTGAATGAAGAAGAATAAGATGATCCTACTGAGATAAAACGAGTAGGACGTTTATGTCGAGTTACAGAAGAACTGGGAGACGAAGTGAAATGAACGAGTAGGCTATATAAGACAGAGAAAGATGGAAGCAATCAGGGAGGACATTTTGGGTAAAGCCAATGGGCGGTGGAGTCGCACTATTGACCTCAACCGAGACAACTTAATGAACTTGCTGGTGGGATGCTTGATAAAGCAAGCTACTCCTATGCGGTGAGGAGATTTGTGGTTCAGATACACAATTTGTCCCTGTGCGTAAGCGCCATGTCTTGAAACTGCATAGAGAAGCGGAGGTAAAGATGCACTCATTTTATAATATTCTTCTGACTTAGAAATTATGAATAGGACCACCCGAAATCACGAAGTTTTTTTGTTATTTAATATCCCAAGCTGATCACTCACCCCATCATTCGTAGGCCCATGTACTCTGTTGGGAAATTTTAGTTTGTAAAAAGTCTGTACGTATTTCGATCTTTCTTTAAGTGAGAAAAACATTCGCGCAAATAAAACATCTCTATAAAGACAATTAAAATAAAATTATAAAATATTCAGCATAATTAATAAAATACAGTTAAGTTAGAAAACTAGACAGGAAGGCAAAAATAATTCAACATTATGAGAGACTTTAAAATGAAAGGAAAGTTTAATTTTATTGGTAAGTAATGTTGGACGTACTGAAGAAATATGATGCATGCCAGCAATACGAACCTCCCTTCATGTGCAATTTGCTGGTTAATGCTGTTTTGATTGGTGACAACAGGCCTACAGTGACATGTTTAATATGACTGCTGCATTGATAAAACTCTTCTCACAAAGCTCAAACACAAATTAATAAATTTGCTCTAATAATTATCACTGTAAAAGAAAATTAGTGCGAGATAAAAAACAAAGAATTCGCGTGTACGACTTTTGTTTAAAAGATTTGTTGCCTATTTTATCAAAATACAATAAATTTATATAATTTACAAGCAATAATTACATTGGGCGGTGACAAACGTGGGAGCTTAATCCTTGGAGTTGATGATAATTATGACTGACAAGAGTAACCGCAAGCAGAATGGCTATTCGAACTCTAATAACTGACAATCGATGTAGTAATATCACTCGAAACCAATTTACAATTGTAGGGCACGGGAATGGTTCTGTGTCCACATTGTACCACTGCAGGTCAAGGGGAGAGCCCTCTTCCTTGTCGTCCTGTAAGGCGGCTACACCAGCCATTAACTTAACAAAAGCCGGCTCCGGGGATGAGTCCATGTTGGTCATCACAAGCTTCGGGTCACAATATCAGATTACTGCTCATCCACAGTGGAAGGAAAAGAGAATTTGGTGAGAGCATAAAAAAGTATTACAAAAGAGTGTGGTGGTGGATTTTTACAGGGATGAAAAAGGATGATGATGGATGGATTATCAGGCAAAAGATATATCAAGATTGATGGGTGTTTTCTTGACCTACATGAAGGGCCAATACGAATCGGTAAATACCTTTCTCTCTTCTTTCATTCTTCGGGTTTGCTTTATCCTTAATACCGAAATAAATTGACGATCAATCTTTTATCGGACTCTTGTGAAAGACTAAGACAAAGAAGATGCTTTTCCTGATGTTAAAATGTTAGGCAAACAGCAGAAAGCAATGAAAATCATCTCGAAATCAAAAGTCGGCAATCAATCTTCTTGTGGATTTGAATTTCGACAGATTAGGAGAAAGAGAGATAAACTGTTGGGACAGACAAAGTCGTATATCTCATTCGATTATCAATCCTACGCAGACTACACATTTTTCTTTTAAACGCAGTTCTTAATTGAGGATCGGTGGCACATTTTACAGTTGGGCACTAAATATAAATGAATTTGTGACCTCACGCTAATGTTTCTTCATAATATCCAGGGGAAATAGCCCATTATAATCATCAGATACGAAGATGGAAAAGCCTCAGACCCCACCAGGATGTGGTGAAGAAAATAACATCTCCTGTCCCTGTACGAAAACGAACTACGGTCATCCAACTTGTAGCATCTTAAATTGTTGTCCTGGTTAATATATTTTACGATTTTAAATAATTATAGGTATGATGAGAAAAACTACATTCACGCAGTAATTAAAAGAGATACAAACAAATATTTTTGACATAAAATCACGTGTTAATTAAATAAATCGGCGACGAAGTTCAGTCCTTGGTAATTTCACCTACGAAGTTACTCGTGTGTTCAAAATATTCAAGATGTATCACTAATAAAACGCACAAGAATAAATCAGAAAGTTTAGCGAACACGGGTACTAATCCAATTTACATTATATGTATCAATTTAATAATTTAATGCAGCATTTAATGGGTAAATTTCCAAACACTGTACGCGGAATGCCACAAATTCTCTAAGGTCATATTCGCTTGTAGAATAAAGTCTTGTTCCCTAACTACATGAGAACTGCAAGAGAAATTATATTTTACGACAACAAAGACATATTTTATTAAGAGTTCTTCGCATAAAATAAAACATTATATCCTTATTCACTTTCAAAGTATGAAGACTTTAACATATTCATTAACTATTGTGAGACGTGATGCCATTCAACTGCTTTTATTTTCCCCTGTGAGAGATGAATGAGGAAATACAAGTTTTCTTCTTTTGAATTTGAATATCATTCAACTTGTACAGCGTTCTCCATATTTTAATTTAGTACAGCCTGTAGGATGACATAAAAAAGTGAGTTATGGGTCCATGTAGAACGCAGAGAAAGAAATGCAAGCACGATAAACTGAGAGAAAGAGTGGCATAACCTGACGTAAGTATAAAAATGAGCGCCATCTACTTAAAAACGAATTAACCTACATACGAATTGCAGTGCTAATGTTAAATGTCATTTATTTGAAACTGCTGTTTTGTACAAAGTAAAAGGAAATCCGTAATATCTTATGTAAAAGCAATTTTTATATGATTAACAACAGAAAAATAACACATATAAAACACTATTTAAATTTAGAACTGTAACAGAGACAGTAATTACAGATGAATAATTAAAAACCATTACAATTTTATCCGTGCATATATAGGTTTATATTTAACTATGACACACACAATTACACATGGAACTGACGACAACAACACATCTTTCATCTTGACAGCAATTTCTGCAGACTATAATTTATATAAATTATTGGTGCTATTTAAATGTGTGCTCTTCATCTATTATTATTAGGATAAAGAAATAAGAAAAAATATAAAAACAACACGGAAGGGAGATATGATAAATGCATACAAAATTTATGTTGGTAAATCTGTCGGAAAGAGTCGACATGGGAGACCTAGACGCAAATAGAATGTTAACACTAAAATTGATTTCAAATCCCACAAAAATCGGGAAATGTCCTAACTAGCTAAGCGACGATTAGCTTCTCTAGAAGGACTATATTCCTGTTAGTTAGCTATGCAGAACGGGCAGAGCATAAATTACGCATGAGAGATCACGAATTCCGAACTAAACTTATCCATACAAACAAACGTAATGCCTTTACCGACCTCAAAATCATCTATCTAGCAGTTGTCAATCTTTACTCTTCAGCCAAAAGGGTAATAAATCATTCCATCGGTTATCTCATTATATGCATTCTAACTACACATCCTTTCCTAATTGTCAAATACGTAATAATTTTTGAGTTATGATTCGCTGTGGATGTAGCTCAAGTATGAATGATAAGG
The DNA here is from genome assembly GCF_000696155.1 of Zootermopsis nevadensis. The sequence continues at coordinate 1,010,846 of NW_019060809.1, read as the reverse complement.
AATGCGTGTTCAACATTCGTGGGCAAATCTATCATAAAACGAATACTTGGAAGATCAAGAAACATATGGACTAACACGACTAATTTAGATCTTAGTGTTGGCAGTTTTAAACCATCGAGTTTTGCTGCCAGAGAGTTACTGTATCTTGAACTATGTTATCAATTTTAAGTTTGTTACATTAACAGTTCAGCATTTAAAGTTCACAGGTGTGTCGTAAAAGTAGACTACATAATCACACTTGTACTGGGGTAGACTCAACTTAAACTTTGGTAGAAAATTTTGTTGGGGCCAGAAAACTAACATGACATAAACGTGGAAGTGAGGATAAAATTAAAATGGAACGGGAAGGGCTTGAAAGGTTGTAAGCTGGAATAAAGATAAGTTACACGGTGATGTTAATGGGCCTTGCGGTTTCATTGGACACGCTACATTTTAATCAGCTGAACAAATTGTCCAATTGTCTGGAGTCCACCTAGCCTCTTATCCAATTAATACCGGGTTCGTTCCTCGAAATTAAGCTGAGCGGGTCGTGAAACTTTAAAATCACTCCCGTCTTGTGCCAAGGTTAAGAATGTGTAAAGCTATACCTACACCTCCCCATACGCCTGAATGGTGCGATGCTTTCTTAAGTATAGAGACAATCCTTTTACAATTAGATCCAAATATCTGTCTCACCTACTGACCTAACCGATTAAGTAAGCTTTACCAACATAAGTATAAAATTAATATCAGTTACAAGAAAAATTCGAAACGGAAGTGGAAACTAATTTTTATCAGATTATGGATAACAGGAGAAGAGACATTTTTAAAACCTACGTAGCGATGAATTGTCTGAAAAGAAATTTGTTAGACACGGATCCAGTCAGTGATTGTAATTATGATAATTTCGATGATCAGGGGTGTGATGATTGATTTATGCGTTATTTAGCTACGTTGTTACAACTGCTTACTTTATGTACTGTAGAATGACGATACGATATCCAGTTGTAAACGTTATTGGAATGGACGTCGTCGAATGTTGTCACGCCCTGGTTTATTCAGATATTATCCCATAATCTGGCTGCAGAAACTGAAGAAAACTGTCAAAACTACGTGCCAGAGTTTTCGGTCTCCGGGATGAGAAACCGCAACTTCCGAGGAAGGAAGCAGCGGCTTTTGTTTACATGCTTTGTGTGAAAATTATTCGCACACTTTCAGCTGTCGCGATTTTATGCCACTGTAGTTCTCTTTGCATTTTATATAAGCCGAATATTAGGACACGATTCTTTGAAAGAAGATATATTTTCCTTCGATTGAAGTTCCGCTTGATAATTTTATTCTTCTGCGTATGAAAAAGATTGTTTTCTAGATATATTTATGTCATTCGCGCCGTAAGCTCTATTCCAAAAGCAGTAAACACACAGACTAACAGCTGTTCCGCAATTAATCAGCTCCTACAGCCATAAAGTATTTCTCTGAACAAAATAAATATACCGTTATTCACACGGACAAATGAACGTATTTTATATCATTTGTGTGTTTACTATCCTAAGATTCCTTCATGCTTAGGATATTTAAAGAAGCTGTTTCAAACGCAGAGTTTATATATCGTCTAATAACATGCAAAAATGATCATGAATAGAAATGAGATAAGGATTTCGAAGGTGTTCATGAAATATTTCAAGAAACTATAAAGACAGGCATCTGAAGTCGTTGAAGATAATTACGAAAGGGCTCAGATTCGAACCGACATATCCAAAATACAAGTGGTGCTCTGGAGGGCCAAGTTTGAACCTTGGCACTAGCATATATTACTGTGGTGAAGGTGTCTTGAGAAAGTCATTCCAACTAAATTCCTGATAATATTTAAACACCACAAAAACACTACCTACAGAATTTTAATTAAGCGCATAAAATGTCATTGAACTTAGCATAGCCAATTGATCTAGCTTTGTTAAATAATACTTTAATGAAACCACAGAACTTCTGTTACTTGTCACAAAATTATTTCCGTATGATTATCTACAAAATAGCTCGTTCCTTTAAGCGTAGTAATGAATGATACCGAGTTGCGGAATTTATGTAAGAGAAGTTGATCACGCATGCAGTTCACGACAGGATGCGAATCGATTGCTGTCAATTTTTAAGGATGGCCTAATCATTACGATTTCGCTCCTAAGACAGACGTAATTTACTTACACCTTTTATACCTTTGTAAAATACAGATAATTGTAACTGTTGTCGTATTTTCATAAAAATTGGAATGTCGAAAAAAATTTGTTAAAAACTCCAATATATATTCCATAAAAACGTCGTTAAACGTATAAGACTACACGGCACTAAAACCCAGAAGACAGCCATCTTGATATCCGTCGCCCTGAGAAACTGAAATCGGGAAACCTTTACCAGACTACAAGGCGCAACGTCTCAGAAAACAACTGACTTCTAGCACGCAACCTTTTGATATTCATTTACTTTACACAGCAAGTAGAATTATTATCGATATAAACAAAATCCGATTACATGTTCCTGAAGTCGTTTCAAATTTCTAGAATGTTCTGTTAAGTATGGGGATCAGATACTAATTATATTCCCCAATCCCCATTCTCATAGTTCACAACAATCAATTTCATTTCACCGCATACAATACATAAGCCTCTTTCATTGATACCTCTAATACTGTAGTCAGCTTACAAATGACGAGTCATCACACACTACGCACTAAAAGTCCTGTAAGTGTTACTCCATTTTGATGTTGAACAGATACATACAGTTGGTTTGTAATTATTTAAGATGACGAAGAGAGGCAGAGAATCTGTATTTTCTGGATAGAACCATAAGAAGTTATGGGTGGGGTAGTGGAAATGACCATCAAGTTGCGGGTGAGGGAGTAAGGAGTGTGGCAACTTACTAGATTCGATTTCGGCAAGTAGATGTAAACGGACAGAAAAAAACACATGTACAGAAATCATATTCTGGATTGTAACGCCCACCGTGTAGTTGTACAAATAGGCACCTAATTTAATGACTGTGTGCTTACTACTTTAAACTTTCCCGTCAATACTGACGGACAATTTACTAGTTATATAAGAAACCGTGGATTTCGTTCTGTATAGCGCTCACATAATAACCATTTATCTAAAGTGCATTACGATGTATTTTCTTCTGCATCTGGGACACATGTTAGATGTCAATGAAGGCAAGTTTATGAATATCACGGTTTCTGGTCAGATAATGGTGGGATTTTCAGTAAAATCCATAACGGCCAAAAATTCTAAAGGCTTTGCTCTTCTCATTAACCATTCATCCCACAATTTTCCTTGTTGATATTCTTATGTTAATTAACAATTACAGTTCTAACACAAAAGAAATCTCTCTTCAATCCAGAAGTGTAACATGATTTGTAAGTGCTAAGCACGTCTAGTCAACAGGATCAAATGAAACGTGGGTTTGACGCCTGTTGACTGGAGACTTAGTAATGCTGACAGAGGGGTTAATCCTGCAATAAACATACGTGAGCTGTTGCTAGCATCACTAGTTTTAATTGGCTTAGATAACTCAGGGTTGTCACCTAAATTGTGGTGCGCTTGCCGCTTGTACTACACAGGGACCAGACAGACTCAGATGGAAGAATATTTCCTTCCAAGGCCCTGTTCCAAACTGCACTCTTTACCGTTCAAACTGCTTCAAAAGTGTACTGAGAGGAATGCACGGCATAGGTTCTACCTATCTCGAATACTGAAAATCCTAAAACTGACATCCAAAAGTTGAAAATACTGGAACTTAAGAAAAGAAGGAATTTCAAGAGTCATGAAGCTCACAAGAGGCCAATTTGAAGAATCATAACCCATAAATTCGAGGTCTTAAGCTTACAAACGCCAAATTCATAAAAACCTGAAGTTTATAAACCTCGAGTCTAAAAAGTCTTGTGTTCATAAAACTTTCTACTCGAAATTTCCGACAGTGAGAAACCCCGAATGTTGAGAACAAAGCATAGCAACCCCAAATATCCAGAAGTTGAAGCCTCGAAACATCGAAAGTATATATATATATATATATACAGTAAAACCTCTCTAACTTGGACACTTGCGGTTCCATGATAATGTGTCCAACTTACAGGGGTGTCCAGGATAGAGGGAAAGGGGAAAATCATCCTTTCAAATTGTCGTGTAATAACAATGTGGTAATTGTAAATTATTACGGAGCCCTTCACAAAAAAGGAAATTATTGATAAGAAAAATCAAAAGGGTAAATTAAATTTTTACAAATTTTGTTTTCAGTAAATTAAACTTGCATGGATAAGCTCAAAGGGAAGGGCACCAATACTTTACGTTTACCGACAATGTAATCTATTTACTTACATAATCTAACTACTGTAGGCTT
>NW_019060809.1:960928-993523 GCF_000696155.1 Zootermopsis nevadensis | reverse complement strand
AGAGTCACGGTATACATACCACACCTGTTTTGCGTTTGAAAATATTGGTTTCGATTTCGGACTCAAGAGACCGAACATCTTGGCAAACTTACCAGCCCCCCCCCCCCCCCCCCCGACCAGTGATAGAACCTAACCTTTAAGATACGCTCGAAATGTTTCTTCCATATCTTTATTAATTCGTCATTTATAATCATCGCCCAATTCGTAGTATAATTAAGTAGTAGGATTATGAAACGGAAGGTGTAGTTAAAAACCCTGCGAAAACGTATTTTTATATTTCAGAATACTATTAATAATTATTTTTAAGCATCTCATATATACCCCTTCAGACGGTGCGGTAAAAATGAAGGAGAGACGAGAATCATATGTCCCTTCCTCTTCATAATACGTCGGTTTCTTAAGATCCGTTTGATCAATTAATTGCTTAATTATAATTTGAAAACCAAGTATTTACTTAAACCAAAGGATATGAAATTACATTGGGTTGTATTTACAAAAAGAAAAATTCTGAAGAAAATATTTTATGTAAAATCAAAGTGTGTTGAAGATAAAAAAAAATACTTTCACAGGCAAAACAACATTTTTAATATGGTCCTTGCTAGAATTTTTTTTAGTCAGACCGTTTTTATGAAAACAATGTTTATTACTCTGTTCACAGAACCCGATAGTGAACTGAATCTTGACTTAACTGACTGCATTCTACATTCCATTTCTTTAAAGTCTGATTTAACCTCACATTTACAAAGTTCTTTTCCCATCAGATTTTCCGAAACAATGTAAACTTTCCTTTTTCTTGCGTAATATAGGCGTATGTCTCGCAAATCTCATTGTCCTTGGTTATATCGTCTCAAAAATATTTGATTAAATTGAAGAAGTGTCACTTAATAATGGCCAATACACTGGCATTATTCTCTGGTCCTCAAACCGTTCATTCCCGTTCGAGTTGCGGGACTGGTGATAATCATTCCTTTGCGTGACCAAAATGCGAGTAATTATTTGGTGTTTACATTGATCTGATACGTCAATAGCTGATATACAGTGCTCTATTTAAAACGCAACCCAACAAAAATCAAATATGATACAAAAATAAATCAAAAACATGTTCCAATCTCGATGGTAATAGTGGAGCCAAAGTGACCTTGATTTCTAAATTATTAAGCACATCATATGCCGAAAAGCTGTTCACGAGAAAAAAATGATAATATTATTCACGAGCAGAACGCGAGCGTAATCGCGAAAATAACTACGCATCGAAAACGTTTGCTGTTGATCGTAAGGCGTTTAAAAATTCAAGGACGTACCATATAAGCAACAACACGTCTAGTGGTAACAAAATTTCGGACACACGAAGTATTTGTATAACTTCTAGAATCTGTCATTTTTTCCAAACAAATAAAATCTTGAACAACTTGTTTGTCTGTGTTATATTTACATCGCAAAAACTTACAAATACTATTGTAGTTAGGATTGTGTTTAGATAGAATATCGTGTTTTAGAAAATCACATCTAAATACGTTAATATAATTTGCATCATAATTACAACACAGGTAATAGAAAAGTGTTCGTTTGAGAAAATCCGTTCTTCATCCAACTTGTTGCACGGAATGTGGTAGGATGATGAGCTTATAACAACAAGAGCCAAGAGAACGCGGGATCCATAAAACCTACAGGAACGTGATTGTATCCCTAGGGACTACTAAATGTGTGTGGTCAGATTCTTGACCCGTACAAAAACAATCGATCAATATAAATATCATACGAGCACGTGTTCGCAGTTCAAAGTATTAGCGAACACAAAACCAACGTGCGCGGTTTAAAGGCTGGATAAGATTGTCGATAATGGCACCTCGAGAGTAGAAATATGGTATTTATTCACACAGTATCAATGCACTTTTCAATTATGTAATATAATGTTTGTTAACAGTGACTGGAAGGAATAAGAGAGGAAACGATTGTGGGTATTCCAAGTTCATATCCGGGAAACTGCCTATAAAATATTTCTTTTCTACTCGGTCTGTTTAATGACGCTGTTTAAACTGAACATTTGATAAATACAACGAAATATGAGAATGATTATTTAAAACAGTAGGATAGGTAATAGTTGTAGCTATAAAGAAGTCTTTTTTCTGTTTATTTAACGGCGGTGTATTATCTGACAATTTCACGTGGATTTAAATACAACAATATTTTACTGTATAAGCAATAATTCAACATATTAGGAAGAATTATTATAATCAATGGTTTGGCAACTAACTGAGGCAAATTGTCTGTGCCACCATATACACAGTTCAAATCCAAATGAAAACATGCCCAAAATAAATTCATATAAACAACTTTCCGATCCGCCAACGTATAAGTATTTAGTGTTTCAGAAATAATGTTGATGTGAATTTCGAAGGAGAACAAGATCTTACTAACCTGGCTGATATTAGAATCGGATACTATGCTAATATGAAGCATTAGCTGCATCCATTACATTTTATATACTGACATTAACTTGATATTGTTGAATATTTTGATTTATATCCATGGCAGCAACGTAGGGTATTACCGATATTATAAAATATATCTCATTCCGTACATATTATTTAAACAAATATGAATAAAATGTATCTTTCCCTCATGACTGGGCTCTAGACACATATTTTATCATGATCTGTCACCCCGATGCTTGCATCACAAGGGATGTTGCAGAAATGAAGGCGTTATTGGGCGGGAATGTGGTTGTTTAACCATTATATAGTACACAATAGATATTGTATCCAGACAACCCCAAGTCTAGTCTGCCATCGCTACCGGCAACTAATTAAACAATGACCGCTGTGCTAAGTAATTTCAGTTACTGTACAAAGGAAATGAGGTTAAAACCCTGTAAGCTTAGATTCCATATTAACAATAGCTTGTAGTAAATTGTGCATTATTCAATGACACACTAATTAAATATTTCACATTTTAAAAGTGAAATGCGTGCAGAACGCTGTTTGGAAATATGAAAAAAATATACCTCTTGGAAGACAAAGACGTAAATTGGATGATAATATTAAAACAAATCTTAAAGTAATAGAGGTCGAACCTATGGGATCAATTATTCTTGTTCAGGATAGAGTGCAGTGGCAATGATAATTTTTTTTTACATAAAAGGCGACAAATTTGTGAACTGGGTGAGCGACTATCAACTTATAAAGACGTATTCTCCTCCATGGAAGTTCTCTGGTTAGTTAATATGCAGATAAATGCATGATTTACGATTATATACATATTTACGCACACACGAGAACAAGCGACTGAAGGAAATTATATAACAGAAACTTTTCATATTTATGGTCCATAAAACACTGATAATCATAATAATTCAGTTTTGGTTCCTGTTAGAGGTAGCCCAAATGAGGATAGGTTTTTGGTTGGGAATGAGAAATTCTTTCCCGGATGGACATGAAGCGGGCAATCGCTCCCACGAGAATACTTGCATTCAAATGAAACACACAATACAAAACAAATACAAAATTCAGAAGTGATATATAAATCATTAACTAACTTCACGCTGCACATTCTTAACTTAAGAAACTGCAGGTAACTCAGCTAATCAAAAAACCATTTGCACTCAAGTAATAAGAACGCTCTTTACTGCGTTCCCATTGGATAATATTTTGAGCCAGATGAAATCCCCTACCTTCACACACCTCAAAAAACCCACTGTAACGTTACTAGCACCATGATGTCCTTAGACACTTTCCCAATTGGCGGTAGCCTTTCACGGTTCCTGTCCGAAGTTCTGTTAACATTCGTTTTCGTCCACTCCACACGTCTCTGAACTCATTATCATAATATTAGAAAAATATTACAAGTTACGGAAATATTCAATACATAATTGTCTCCATCCTCCTTTCACTTCCTCTTCCTTAGATTGAAATATTCCTACGAAGAATCAAGTTTTCATATTACAATTTGCTTTAATAGTTCCGTCATAAAATTACAGATAAAATTTATGATGTCAGAAAACCTAAACCTGACTATCTCTCTTAAGTTACTCACGAAGCTCTGAATCATTATTATAGCTTCGTTTACTTTTAAGCAAAAATTATACCCATTAAGACTTTACTAAACTGATTATCGAGTAGAAACATGGGCAAGGAACAGAACGATGAAGTTTGTATTGAAAGCAACTGCAGAAATTGATTCAGAAAGTTTTCTTTTGTGTGTTCGAGAACTGGAAGAGACACCCTGAGGAGTGTGGCGCTTGTCGTCGTAGAAAACGTCACTTTTAATATTAGAAATAGGGAGCAGATTCTATTACAATAACGTTAGCTCTTACCCCGTGGTATGAAGATGAGCTCCAGTTCCAAGAAGAAGTAAGGATAGTCAATTTCCCATCGTGTACACATTGAAGCTTCCCCGGTGTAAAGCTGTTTCACATTTTATTCATTAAAGTCACAGTAAATAAAGCCGAAAATTAGATTTACCACCACGTGATTCCCATTTTCTACAATGAAAGGTTTCTTGCAAACAGACTGTAGTTTTTCATTCGTAGATTTTTACAACACTTTTTTGTCTGCACAGTTTATAGTTAACGACTATGAGTCATTCATTTTAAAGTATGTTACAAAAACTCGGAAGTGGCATAACTTAAGGTACTAAGCCGGAAATTCAGAGGTTATATTGAGAAAAAACACAAAAATCCTCAATTGAATTACGTAGAATGGTTTCGGATCGAAATTCAAATACAAGGCATTTTAAATACGAAGCAAAATTGGTAACCATTAGTGGTTTAGAGTCTCTTGAATGTATAATTATTTCTTTAGAGTGTTTATTTGAACATATTGTGTTACTTGTCATAGTTACCATAATTATTAAATATAGAACGTAAACTTATGCAAGAAGTAAGACATTTCACATAATTTCTCACGAACATTTTGTTATATCCAATAGTGTTCTGCAGAAAAAAGTACATAATATTTACCTCATTAAATTTTATACATTTAATTACAATTTTTTTGAATATAAGTTTACGTTCTTCTTGAGATAAAGAGAAAATGTTGTTAGAATTTTATAATAAATTCGTAGCTCTCATTTTATGTTTATATTTAAGGATTCTAAAATTGTGATTAAACCAAATATGACATTACTTTACCGGCGGACAAAACTCCAGTGTGACCTTCACTACACATAAGACAAATCTAAGAGGACAGTCTTTGGAAATGCACTTTGACCACCACCCTTCTTCATAAAATGCGTGAGACAAGAAGACAAAATGCCACAGCGTAGCACTTATAAATTGGAACATTCCATTTTCCTTCACAAGACTCCACGCTCTGCTATTCCTGAGCTGGATAATCCATCCCTGGTCCATTCCATTACAGCTACAAATCAGTGTAATTCAGTGTCGATGTTGAACGAGCCTTAGTCGCGCACTATTACAATTTCGACGGGCCTTCTCAGATAACCCTTCACGTCACGTATATAAGATAAAACATTGACTGAAGTGTGTACAACAAAAGACGTGCATTGAATAATGTACAGTCAGCCCCAAGAAACTATTCAAAATATCTTTTTTTAAAATATATTACATTTATATGAGTTGTTTTAATAAAATAAAAATATAATGTGCAGACTTCATGTCCAATAGCACGTTTTGCTTGCGAAACTAATAAGGCAACGTCATTAGACTTTATATTATTCAGAATCTACGCCGAGAGTTGTGGAGACAATTCAATTTTAGTCTAGATCGGTCCAATATAATAATTCAAATAACATTTCATAACTACTGTCAAAAATTGTTGTTGGTAGGAGTACGAAAAATTTATACAAATGCAAAACATTTCAGTACGACAAAAAATATCTATTTGATAAAATGTTACATATGGCGAACATTTAACGAAATACAAAGAAATATATTTTATGAGCAGCTTTGAAAAAAATTAACATGATCAATATAACAGAATCGACAGAATACGCACGTTTTTCGAGTTTTGTTTGTATGTAAAGTTTCATCCCTTAACACATAGTTGTTACTGTTTTTTTAAAGAATTTATACATTTATTCCCCTCAGCGATATATCACGTATCTTTCATAAAATCTTCCTCAGTGCTTGTTACTCCGCGTGACTTATATTACGTTAAAGATGGATGTCTTCTGGGTTATTGCGCCGTGTAGTCTGGTAGACGTTTACCGACGTTTCAGAGGTCTTTTCCGCCCTATCATGAGGGCGACAAATGATGGAGGCATCAAGAATCTCTGAAACGTCGGTAAACTTCTACCAGACTACAGGGTGCAACAACCCAGAAGACATCCATCTTCAGTCTCACCGCAGTGAAAACCTCAAATTTATTTTTTGCTTTATTCTTCTACGGGTAATGTAAAGAATACCACGAGCCAATTAACATCTTAACTGAGGTTAAATTTAGTGCATTGCAAGAGACAGACATTGAATTATTCATACCTATCAAAAAACCGTGGATCTAAAACCGAACAAAACGCAACATCTCGCATAGTTTCTGTTATTTACGGCTGTGGCGCTGAGTGGAAGCAAGACTTGAACCAGATATGGTTTCCTAGAAATTGGTTAGGATGACTGTTCTTTCGTGTCTTTCTAAACCACTAGAGTTAATATAAAAGAATCGAATAAACTAGACATTGAGGTGTTTTTTTACAAAATTTCTCATATTTCAGCATTAATCGTCATTAAGTTATTCGACGCTACGTAAAAGATATAGATGAAAAGGTGTCGTTAAATGACAACACACTAATGATTGGCAATTCACACCAGTTGCGCTGTAAACACATGCTAGATTCAGGCACGTTTACCCTACGATAAATTAACCTCAACATTCTACGTCATAAATCGCAACGGAATTCATATTTATAATTCAACAAAATGGATGTCATTTATATCATACGAAATTTCCCAAATGCCTATACTCAAAGGAATCGATCGTCATAGCTTCAAGCTATTGAGGTAGGTAAATACTAATTTAAAGTTTAAACAATTTGTTGCATTTATTTACAACATATCTCTGAGTCCCATTGAAATATTAGTAACGTTTCATCACATCAATTTTTTATATAAAATCTGAAACGCCGATGGGCAGAGAGAAAGCGAGAAAGGAGAGTGCGTGGTGCACTGTGGGAAATACTGAGATAACAAAATCAATATTCTATATGACATTCACAGTCTCCAATGATTCTCGTTAATTGGGTGAATTAATATACAGGCCACAAGAATCAGCCACAATAACAAAACCTCTTCATCGAGTGCTTATAAAAACAAATTTTGTCACATCCCTCCGTCCTCAAATAATGGAATCGAAACTTCGGGACCGATTTCGTTGAAACTTGGTATTGCGCTATTTGTATTTAGCTTTAATTTGAACATACTACTTCTAATCCCAGGCACAGATTACAGGATAATATTAAAATGCATCTAAAGAAATAAGGCATCAGAATAGAGACCAATGATAAACCCTTGAGAATCTGATAATGAACCTTGTGGTTCCATAAAAGACGGCAAATTTTAACAGCTGAGCGATTAACACCTTATGAAGGAGGGCTCTGTTATATTGAGTTGGTTTGTTAATTCATATTAGGTTATACTTTAGTTAGGAGTATATATAACCTTCTACAAGTGTACTTTGAGGTCTTGGATATATAAAAATGAAACTTGTGTTAATAAGTGTTGCTTTATTAATGACTTAATTATCTTTAAGCGATATATTATTAAATTACCTTTATGTGTGTGTGTGTGTGTTTCCTTCAGTTTATGGAAAGCGAGTAAATACATGAAGATATTTCTGTTACAAATTTAGTATTATTTTCCTACAGCTTTCACAGACTATCCTAAGAAATTCAAAGGGGAAATGTTTATAAAGTACAAAGAAACAAAAGTAACAACGAAATATACGTTGAATAAAGAAAATAACAGAAATGGCACACACATATTATTTGTGTTAGTTAGAAGTTACTGTGCCTACCAGTCTAACAAAATAAGTCACACATTATTGCCGTGAGTTGTCTTTTTTAATTACACCTTTAATTTGTTCAAACACTTTTGGTCCACTCTGTACATCGCATAACAAAACGTAGGGTCTATATAAACATAGCCACACAACACATGGGCATAGTTTTCTAGCATGAAGCATAAAATTACTCCTGCGAAACTGCCAATATTTCATATACACCAAACATTTTTCTTTTTCTGTAACAAACTGGTGGGTCCAGATAATTGTACAGGTTTTTAACATTTACGCGCATGGAATAAAACTATTGTAGGTTTCATACGAATAAGAAGAAGAACATGAAACTGATTCTTCAAGGATCCTACTGAATGCCAAATTCTTCACACACTACAACTACCTTTCACAGCATCTAAATACAACTGCATGGTGTGGCTAATAGGGTATATGATTAAAGAATTTCACGCAACAAATGAAGGATGACAAATACACACATTACACTAGTGCCACTGTAAGAACTATCAGCTGGAATACAGGCTTATATCGTGAGCCACACATCTCCTGATTAGTCAGTGGCTTTACAATTTGTGTTGTTCTGGATCGGAGGTGGTTATTTGTCTTCTGCCATCTGCCGAGTACGACGAGCTAAGCTCGACCTTGAAACAAATTCGATGCCCTCCAGTGTATATGTCACTCTCCCTTTAGGGTTCACCTACATTCTTAAACATAAATCTGGTATCCAAGGTCAACCAGTAGTTGCACGAAATGAAAAAAAGATAAATTTTTCACAACACAGAACAAGTTGAACCCCGACACAGACAATATATGGTAATCAAGAACCAGACTTAAAAGAATTCCCTTGTTCTTTTGAGTTTTAACGCCATGTACACTCGTAGGTAACCACCAACGTTTCGGACATACTATCTCACTTTCAGGGTTAAAGATGGAGACAGCGAGTTTTTTCCGAAACGTTGGTACCTAACCACTAGTCTACACGGCTTCACAACCCAAAACAACATTATCACACTCGCCACCGTAAGAACCTCAAATTTCACAAAGCCTGGATTGACAAAGGCAATGTAAATATATAACACATGTCTAAATATTGTATACACTTCACAAACACTACAATATCTGAAGAGCATACCTGGCATCTGCCGTCGAAGAGTATGTAACAGGATGATCATTACAGCCTCTTGAGAAGATTAAAATGTCTTAACTACTGAAGAAATTACCCGAAGGTTCATCACCGTATACACAAGAGTCTATCACAGGACCAAATCTCGAGACAACTGAATCCAGTTTATAACCTAGGATTCTATTTATTGCTATCTACGTTATCTTCCCATCTAAGTCTTCATTAAAGTGGTCTCTTCCTCATGGATTTTTTCTGACCAATTTTTTATTAGGCTATTATTTCAGTAAATGTACTTTTAGCTTCACGTCAACATAAAAAGTGAACTTTTATAAAATACATAATACTACAACATGTGTGGATACAAAATCCATATGAAATTATATTACCTACCTCTGATGTAGTAAATTTATAGTACAGCAGAAAGCATGTAAGAACCAAACTGTAGTTTTCCGCTATTTGAAAAGATAAGTTACTAATTTAGATCGAATTTCAACGAAGAACTAAGATAAAACATGAAAGTGGAATAGAGAAGAAAGCAATTTCCTGTTGCATCGTTTACTAGATCCTTATAACGAATAGCAATTCAGGAGTTTCATATCTGTTTGGTAGACTATTTCACGCAAGTTGATAACGCGAATAACTATTATCTCTAAGAGAAATATCAGGCACGAATCACGAACTGCAAACTAATTACAAGATATTATAGGCTGGCATCATGTGTTACAGTCGATCACTTATTTCTTGTTATTGTTTCCTTTCACGTAAGTTCGAGCAACTGACTTTGAAACAAATATAACTAAAATTTAGAGACGTCGGATTTCTATGGCTTTCCTAAGTCACTGTTAAGTGCAGCACTATTAATGTTTACAATTATTAACATATCGAAATATTTTATTTAAAATCTCTAGATACGGTTTTAGTATATAAAATATACATAATAAAGCCACCTACGTGTTACAAATTATACACAAGTTATTGTCATTAAAGTGAATGCAAAGTATAAATTTCGTCCGGCCACCATATATTTCATTCACCAGAAGAAAAATTACATTCCCATACACCTACCGACGACACTAACTAACTAACTAACTAACTAGATGGCTTACCGAACCCGAAGGTTCATCGCCGAATTAATCAAAGCCATCCAGCGGACCCTGTCCTGGGCCAACAAAATCCAGTTTCCTTCAACTCCTATCTCCCATAGATCCCGCCTGACATTATCCTCCCATCTACGTCTAGGTCTCCCCAGCGGTCTCTTCCCTTCAGGCTTCCCAACCATACCCGGTGTACATCTCTTGTACCATCCATGCGCGCTACCTATCGACGACACTACCAAACAAAATTTCACAATCCTACTATATTAGGCCAATGCCTCTACTTTATATTCCCCCCCCTTATAAAACAACGGGTATCCACTAACGCACATTTGTTTTGACTGTCCTCCCTTGACACAGACACTGAAACCTCGATAAACATATTCTATTCACTGTCACATATTTTTTAATCGTAACAGTCAATCGCATTGGACCGGTGGTCTCATTGCGCATTTAAATATTTAGCCCTAAAAGCATCCTCAGTGCTTAAACTAGGAGAGGTACATAATTTCATAGCACTTCGATATCCTTTCTTGTGCATGCACATAATTAATTCAATGGGGCCACTACCGCCATTAGAAACCATTAGATCTACATTACAAGAGCCATCCGATTGAAAAGTAAATTATTGCGAGGAATAAACCATTTACGAGTAGCAACAATAAACGTGGACATTATAAAAATAACGTATTATTTTACGATACTATAAGAGTTAAAATTTTATTTATTTCATACAGGCTTGCTGTCATAACTGACCACACTATCTCCACGGTGTAATCTTTTCTTATGAAACTGAATGATAATCAGCTGTCAAGAAATCCGTTTTTAAGGCTCGTGGTTTTCCTTCGTCTATTAGCTTGAAAGACGAGCAACGTTCCGGAAGCTCGCTCCGGTTCCGTCATCAGGAGAAAAAACACAGCCTGATCAGTTATGTAAGCCGGACTGAGAATTAAGTTATCATTCTCCAACAGACCAGACTGGTTAGATTGTACAACTTTACCTGACGACGGAAGAGAAAAAAGTTTCTAAAATGGTGAATGGTTTTAAAGTAACATACAACGTAAAACGTCCGAGAATGTGCACCCGTTTAATGTATTCGAGTGACTTAGTACAGTTAAATGATAGGGGTCTGGTTATTCCAGCTTCGTCCTTTCCATTTAAAATACCAGGAACTTTGTGGGTCACTATTAGTTTACACAATGTCAACAAATTAAGACACTTGTCTGGTTTTTACATATTTATCAGGAACACAAAATCTATAATTTTGCCTTCTTCTTCTTCTAAGTACCCAGAAAAAAGAAAAAAAACAAGATGAAGCATTAACATAGCATTAGAAATTTTTGTATAGTAGCTCTGGGGCGAGATCAAACTTTTGTTTCAAGAGTTTTGTTTTTAGACAGCGAAACTGCTGTTAATGCGGCGTACTTACATTTTATTTAAAAACATTTGTTATTGTATAATTCTACTAAGAAATGAAGGCAGAGCATCCAAAATGAATTAAATATCTCGTTCTTATCTTTGTAAGGGTAGTGAATAAATAAATTCGTATTTTTGAACTATGTAAACAAAAAATAAATAAGAAATGTTAGCCACTGATTTATATTAGAAGAAAATGTCTTATATCTCTCAAACAGAATGTTTGTCAGATCCTTAAAATTGGGTTAAATGACGCATTATCCTGCACTGCTGACCCAATAAAGACCTGGATCACCGATACTCGTTACAATCCATAAAAAAAGGTTAAACCATATTAATCATTAAAAGCTTGGCTACCGGATTCGGCTGAGAATTTTGAACTAATAAATTTTAAACGATCAAGAGAGTTGAATACATAGCCCGCGTGAGGACTTGATCCTCAGTCAGCTCCTTTTACCCACTTTCCTGTCACATATTTGTCCAGGATCCATTTTAATATTGTCCTCCCACATTTTTCTCGGTCTTCCAAATGACTGGTTTTCAAGGGATTTTCTCTACGATATATTTTATGCATTTCTCTTCCTGTGTTATTGGGGCTACAGGTTATTTCATTAATCGTTAGAGTGCTTCCGGCAGCTGACACAGGACGCGTCTCGCTCAGATCCGTAGTGGCCTTCTTTTCCGCTGCAGTTCAACTTACCTTATTTTACAGACGAGTCTCAAAGTGACGACCTGCTGCTTCTAAACATGCCTCCCATCATGAGAAGATGTTTCGAGACACACGTCGCAGTTTCTGTATGAGAAAAGCGGAAATTTCACGCAAGTTCTTCAAAAGTGTGCGGATTGTTCAAATACTCCCTCTTTTTTTGCCGTGTCCCGCACATAAAGGTCACAAAGATTAAAGTTGGGTGATCGCGAAGGCCACAATCCTCGACTTATAACTCATTTGCCGAAGACTTCATGCAATGCAACCACAGAACAGATAGCAGTGTGTGCTGTTGCATTATCTCGCATAAAATGCCCGTAATATTTTTCTTCAGTAGTCAGTTGACGAAGAAGAACGAGAGAATAAATTTCACATAACGTTCGGAATTAATAGTTTCGTAAAAAAAGCCACAGGCCCAATTAACTTCCGTTCACCAAACCAAAACTTTTAAATAATGCAATGACATTTCATGAACAGCATAAGGACTTTCTATACCCCAGCATCTGTAATTTTAGTTGTTTACGTAACCACTTCGAGATTTATTTTTGCCCAGCACAGATTCCGTGAAACGTAATTTTGTTACAATTTTGTAAACCGTGGTACTGTACTATCAGAATACATCCTACGAAATTTTCTACGGCATGAAGAACACTGTAAAAATGTAACGTATACGAATAATTTCTGTTTAACACTATACTTCATTTCTGAACACTCAATTTCACAAACTGCGAACCGTATTATCACGTTTCTCAAGTGCAACTAATCATGCTAAAGAGGCAAGCGTATCGAAATATACCAGTAAACATCGAGTGACAGAGAGACTGCTCAGACGTGGGCGTACGGTTAAATGGGGAACCTGTACGTGTCCAACCTCCTACATTACACTACGTAGCAGCACCAGCCCCCAACTATAAAACAACAAGAGTTTGTATAGATAACCAGTCGTCTTCAAGTAGTCATAAGTTTAATAAACGGGAACAACTGGTTATCTACTGCCCTAAAATGTATGCTACATCCAGTTTAGGTCCTAATATGTACAGAAAAGTTTTGTTTTAAAACAGCTGTAATATTTTTAATTGAGTCAAATAAATGTTTTATTGTCAAACAATTCGGCAAAATTGTGAAATTCCCTACAGGTATTCAAATAAAATGAAACGAAATTTATTTAAATTGCCAATACAAAATAGTATCCTACGTGGTGGTTGCAGGAATAATGCCTGCGGTTATACGGCAGTAGATTGGAAATTGTGCAGTATAACTCGGGCGGCTAACTGGAACCGTATTTGTCAGTCTGACGGATTTCTCTACTGGCTGTTGCATTGAGCCGGAAGGTTTGTCCCTGGAGGGGAGACATTGTACATTACAAACAAACCAGACCACACAGGTTTTACTCTCTGCTTTATTACAATAAAGCTATGTTTACTTGAAAAGATGTATAGAGTTATTATTCTCGATTTCAATTTTAAGAAAACATCACATACATGATCATTTATTTAAATATACATTATCAGCTACATGCTATATAGTATAAGATGACGGATTTATTACGAATGACAAACTGATAATTAAGTGGTAGAAAATAATAGTGATTACTCTGAAGTCAGCGTTCCAAAACTGGATTGAATTATTCGAAAAACCATAAAATTCTTAATCAGGATAACAATATTCCGACTTATAACAGCACCAGGGACATCCCGAATATGAAGCAAGAGTTTCACCACTTTTATCTCATTTTATTACGGTGATAACAAGATAATAAATATGCAAATTGTAATGACAAAGATGTTTCGTGTGTAAATTATGTTATAACATTTAATAAATTGTACACTTAATTTTTCATCAGATATTAAATGGTGATGCCAATAGACAAATGTATTTGTATACCTGTTCATTTATTTAATTTGACAGTTATTTTTTGGCGCTATATCAATTATAGAGGGCAGTCTATCTAACGATATGAGATGGTGATTATGCAATCGGTATCAAAGATGGTTGTCATCTTCGTAGTCACCGCCGTGTGAATCTCAAAACTGCGACAAGCTTTCATAGCGCACAATGCAATTCAGACGGATAAAGAAAATCACGAATATTCAACCACAATATCTGATGCATAAGCTGAGACTCTAACAGCGCACTACTTTCCGGGACGCATCACTCTTAACGTAACCTTCCCGACATCGTAAACTAACTGGCGGGTATAGAATGTGGTACGTTCAGAATATGTGTCAGGATTTCGAACCACTGAATCGCTAAGTAGCGTGTATATAGACCTGACAACACTGGTTCTGAACTGTTAACACCTGCATAAGTATAAAGTAACATTACTGTGGGAAAACGCAAGAGGAAAATAAGTGCTCTGCTTTATGGGGGACGGCTAGGCGTATGCCCCTGCCCCTACTACCCATACTGTACCGCCAATCTGGTGATGTTTGCAATAACTCCTGTAAATTATCATACAAATTGCAAACCAGGTGAGCAGATTGGTGTTTGACGCCTCGATACTAACCACACATGTTCCCATGTTCCTGCTCCAATAAACTGCAAAAAGTATACTCCCCTCTATTTTACATAATCTGGGGGTTTGAAAATCAAAAGTTATGGACACGACAACAAATTTTTAACAAAACTTCCATAAAATCTCATCATTATTGCATCATACCTGCTCGAAAGTAGAGTTAAACTCTCTAGCACAGCTAGTGCATCATTCGCCCTACAAACTTGGTGGAAAACATTTACTGAAATAATTAACCGTAAAGGGACTCTCAGGGAATAAAGAATATAAACTGGAATATATGCAAATCTTCATTAATGTTTGTATAATGACATAGTTTCCTAAAACACATAGTCGACTTGACATTATACAGTTCACAGAAAACATATTTTACAACGGTAAATCCTACATTGTTAAAGTACTTAGTTAAATTAAAACCTATCAACAAACGAAATAAAGAAGCTACTTCACAAAGAAATAAAGTTACAGTATTTCGACATGTTTTTAATTATACAGCCGATAAAATAGTGACCTACTGGCATTGAACACAGACATACATTGTGTTAATTACAAATGCTGGAATTTGAGCTATTCTCTTGGTGAATAAAAGAAATTTATAATTCTAAAATTAAATTTACTTAAAATCTATTCTAATATCAGCCTTTGACATTGGCTTCCAGACTGACCTTTTTCTAAATTATTTCCAACAAAATGTCTCGAATTTCTTGTATATTCCGTGTGCTACATAATACACTATTATATTTGATAAATTTAAGAACACATTCAAATACACTAATAATTTAAGATAAATACCTTTTTCGGCATGCTTAGAACATTATTAAAACAATAACATATCATACCTTGAATTCAGAAGTTTTTAATCGGCCCATTACCGGAGAGAAAGACAGAAATCATAAAATAAAGAAATTATAAAAAAAAGCGAGGAAAAAGTAAACTAAGTCGATGCTATGGAGCCTTAAATTAGTAGGCCTGCCACTGAAACAAATTGGTCTCCCTGGGAACTGAAAATGACACGAGGGAACAGATTATATTGAACTGAAGAGCATAATTTTAACTTTGTCTACACAGTACAAATACTCTTCCCATAAAATGAATCCTTTAAAGGAGATGTGTCAAATTTTCGTATGCGATCGTTTGATGTTACCAAAAATAAAGGGAAATATCTTGGCATCTTCGCTAAAAATAAGTAATGTTGTAACTAACACGATTTACAAAAAAACAAAACAAAACTGGCAAAGACAAATGAGATGAATGATGAAACTAACAGAATGACACGTGGGCTTCTGAATAAAATCTCTCCTTACTTTTCTCGCCATTTCCAAGCGAATTCTACGACATTACTTTAAGACCCGACATTACTACCTTCTCTCAGGCCCCCTACATCCATCCTCTATAATAACCCCTACACTTCACTCGACGCCACGAAAGGACTGCAGGAGACAAAACATTTTAAAATGTCTTACGAGAGAACATACTAAATCACCTTTTTAACTTAGTAGAGTTTGTTAATGGAATTTTAAATGGCTAATTTAACATTCAAGAAAATCAGAATACAATCCATATGTCAACTGGAGTACGGGTAAGACATACTGGTGTATCTGGAGGTTAACTGGTTTCTTCTTCCACGATGCACACTTATTACGAGCTAGTTGCTCAGTCATCTTGTCAAAAATTTACCCGATCTTATTGAACTGAAGATTAATTACCATACACACAAGATCCCGTCACTGGAATCCATCCTCAGTCAGTTGAATCAAGCCTACACACTCACATCCTATTCCATTATGATCTACTTAACATCCTCATTATAGGAATACTGTGTTGATCACTATCAATTATCTGATATACACGTCGTTTCGGGAGTTGACTCTACTCCCTTCTTCGGGTAATTGAATACGGGATTAGCCATATGCCCTCAGTGTACCTTCAACTCCAAATCCTTACCAAATGTTAACCAACCACCTGAAGAATAAAGTATAGTAATTTCCCGAAACCTCATGTATGTCATACCTCAGACAACTGACACTGACCAACATGCTGTTTCTGTGGTAAATGAACCATTGTCACAGACATTTACAGAATCATTAAAAAGATCATATTATTTATATTTTACTATACATTTTCCCATAGGTGCTACATGTACTAACTGGTTCATGTTTTACGACGATGAGATGTCGATGATCGCGAATGGCGTGTAGTCAAAGGTTTAGAAGGATAAGTTTGTGTTCCATTCTTCTGCAAAAAGTATGAAACATGGCGTAAAGTACGGCAGGAATAAACACTGTGTACTAACAAGAACCAACTCTACACTGTAGACTAACCCGCTTTGATATATCATAATGGTGAGTAAAATTTCCCATTATATATTTGCATGGAATGTTGCAAACAATTGTGAAACTGACTGTAGATGGTGGTGAAGGATGAAACAGACACACCCTTCTCTTACTGCTCCATGCACCCAGCCTCCTTTCTTTCTTTAGCTTCCATTTAATTAGCAGGGACGCCCTCTCCTGTGGCTGGCTTGGGGTTTGCCAGTCAACAGCTTGGACCTAATACGAGTGGAAGGGCGTAAATCTGTTTACTCTTCAACAATTTGCAAGGCGCCACTAAGGACGGCCAAGATTTAAAGTCGAACTTCAGAGATAAGTCAAAGTTCATCGCCCAGAACTAGGAGATAGTGAGCAGACAACTTCCGAATTGACTTGAATTATTTTACAACGCTTATAAACAGCCAAATATGCATGTCTATAACGTGAATAATGAACTGAGAAACATGGAAAGAAGCAATAATCATGGCATATTTTGAGGTCTTAAGGAATTTTCATGGAGAGAAAAATGTAATAAAAGTTCGGATGAGAAAAATTTCAGCACGTTTAGTCGGCCTCAGCGCCGAGATTCAAATACGGGTACCACAAAATTGAGGGAGTGCCAACCACTGAACAGCAAAAACCATGGACTGACAACTTTGCTGCAAGAAATATTCGGTCTTGAACATCTCAACTGATTGCTATATGGACGTTGCATAACTAGAGAGGTAACAGAGCGTCAAGAGAGTGACTGTTCAGAAACTGAGAACACAACATGATATGATATATTAAAGACGCAACATGCCGTTTAGGGATTAAGGAAAACGGCTGAAAATGTCAAGATGAATACTCCTCAAGCCGAGATACGAGGAGCCAGGTACATTTACGTACAATTCATTCTTGTCAAATCAACTTATGATCTTGACAATGGAGGCAGTAAGCATGTCTAAAACGTCGGTCTATTTCTACGCGATGCAGCATCCCAGTGATAAACTGCTTATATTATTAAAACATCAAAACTCACGAGACACATCGGCCTATTTGAAAAGAACTCATTGCCTCTTAATTAGTGCCTTTGACTACCCACAAAACATAAGTCGTTTTTCAATTACGTGTGACGTCACACGACATGAAAGTTTGGGATTGTACCAGAATAAAGAGAATAGGAAAAATAATAATTGTAACAACTGATCGATTTGTTCTGGATTGGACTGGCTGGCTTTAATTAAAAACTGTATACCGGAGCTAATAGCCTAAATTACCACATCAGCTACTCTCAACCGAGGACTAGTACGCACTGTCGGCGGATTGATTTGCTCAGAGAAGCGAATCAGGAAGACGTGTAAACTGATGACGTTGGTATTCTATTTGTGTTAACAGGGAACTGTTTTTACTTAATATTTCTTTATGCCTTAATTTATACTTCCTCTGTCATTCATTTATTTCTTCATTCACTTCATCTATATTACTGTTGCCATGTCACCTATTTATTTCCTTCTTTCTTTCCTAGCTCCTTCTGTCATTGTTTCACTCCTTTCGTAACTTCTCTAATTAAAGTTATTTATCTGCTTACCTCTTGCTACGTTTTTGTGCTCGTAGATATTTTGCAGGACTTCTTACACGTACGGTAAATCGATCCATCCTATTGCACAGGGCAACACACAGAACCCGTACTTACCGCAATGTTTGTCATAAAGTGTGCGGGCCCTAAGCTGCACAGGCACTGTAATATCAGTAGAAACTTATTAAACCCAGCGCAAGGAAAAAGAACAGTCCTTGCCGTTTTAATTACATACCACCTGGTACACGGTGTCGGTAAAGTAGCTAACTTCTAGCCATAAAAGTTTACATGTCACGCTCATGTTCCTCGTACATTCACTGATTGTTAACAACATTAAAATTCAACAGTGTCTTCCTGTCTTCTGAGTTAACAGATAAATTTTGTACACGATTAGGATGTGGGTTCACTGTTTCTTGTATGAGCAGCCAAATTATGAATTACTGAAAAATTCTGTGAAAGGTCAGCAGTCTGATTCTCTTCTACATACATACAGAAACAACCACCTCCATGGTAAAAGACATTCTTTAAGATATTACTATAAAATTTATTAAGGCCTTCATAGAAGTCCAGTCGCATCTATTCAACATCTTGGCACACTGTTTCCCTGACAGCTATTTCAATATTGCCGTTCAAGTGGTATTCCTCTATTGAAGTTTTCGTCCAAACATTTTTAACCCATCCACACCTGATGAAAGCACCATCATTATTAAATTAATGCTTAAAATACTCGTTTAAGCGAAAGGTACAAATTATGAATCCCCGCACTGACATTTCTCTAAACCATGTCGAAATATTTTCGATATAAACGCCTATGGAAAGACAGAAACAAAGCTTCCGCATTCTTAACCTCGGCACTAGATGGCGCTGGGTGGTTACATTGCCGCTTTAACTTTATTTCCAAGAAAGACACAACCACCCATGTGATAACAGTCTAGGTTAACTTGAAGGCAATGAAATGTCCTCCCTCTAAAGGGACTCAAATCCGGTCTTGCAACATAACAGTCACTATTCTGCCCAGAGCCATTCTCGTTAATAAGTAGGCGTACAAACGTCGAGTTTTTAGACACCTCTTAGTGATTTTTATGATCACGTTTCAAACCTTGCCTATTACGAAATACGGAATATAAATAGTTATTTAATTTTTACCATTACCACGTAAAATATTTAGAGCAAGCAGATATTATAAAATGACAATTAAGGTACTTGCATTTTAACTACTTATGAAAAGTGTAATACATAATTATACAACGAAGTCACAAACATCCCACTGATATCACAGACAACAACAAAATTTCATAATATATCGGTATCAATTAAATTTCTTGTAAGTTTGGAATGTGAAGTATTCGCATAATCTACTGCAGAAATATTTAAAATTTAATTATGCCCACTCCTTTTAGACTTGCTTTACAGAAGTAATTTCTACTTGCATGTGCTCATACAGGAAAAAAATGACATTACAAAATGTTACATGTGTATGAAAAAGTAGAGCAATTCTAAAATACAAAAGAAATGCTCCAATTTTATATAAACAGCTTTTTGTTCGATATATAACTTACATAGCTTAATGCATGCACATAATTTATTAGTGAATAACTTTTTGGGATATACGATTCCAAATAGTTCTAAAGGTTACATTTTAATTCCGCATCCAAAGGTAAACCCATATTTCAGAGTTTCCGTAAAAAAAAAGGACAAAAGATAGAGAATGTTAATGACATGTATGAGCAACCTTCAATATCATGTTTGATGTACCGAACGGAAATACGAAATTGTCACAATTAAAGCTGAAACACGAAGAACGCATGACGAGACAATGAAAACTTACGATGACCTTCGCAGCTGATAAAGTCATAAGCGCTGTAGCATTCTGAAGGATATATGTATAGGTGGGGTCGTTAAAAATTATTCTTGGATATGATTTACGCCCTCGTTTTCAACGATACTTAATTATTTGAGTGTAGAGAAGAAAAGGCAATATAATTTACAGCCGATGCCGACCTACACTATAGTTACATTGCATCTTAAAAAAATCCCATTTTAAAACATATTAACTAAGCTCATATTTGATGATCCTTATAACACGACACACAGAATAGCATAACAATGGAAGAAGATACAAAACATCAAATGTTTCCACAATACATTTATATTGACGACACAAAATCCAATTTGGTCGTACATTCACGAATATCCTCATGAATATGTGTCCAGTAGCTGGTTTATCCTTTATTTTAAACCAAAAAAACAGACTTCCTAGATGTCACGTGTTCTTTCTTCCTTTTTTAACATTCTTCGCTCTCATTCTGCAGAATTATATGCCCTCCAGGGAAAAGTACCCTTCAGTGAGCTACATTTCATATCTTCCCCCCATACCACTCTTTCGTACAGAATAGGGGTAAAGAATTCTTAGCCAGTAGAAACACCTCTTGCCTGTTTGCCTCAGCTTTTAAATGGACAACGTTATAATCCAATGTAATCCACCTGGCTGTCCAAAACGTTACGTCACAGGGGATTACCCAGTGTTCTATCCTCACTCACACCATCTGACTTCTATCTGAACTGCACGGATCCCTTTAGAGTGTTCCACAGACTTGTATATTCAGGAAACATAAAACTGGCTTATTTAAAATTACGTTGAAAATTCTAAAAGGTAAGTGATATTTCTGGATACCCATCGTGTCGAAGTGATAAAAATTACAAACGTTTCAAATGGACATGCTAAAATATATATGAGTCTATGTGACTTAAATGCAAGTTGGGAGGGCTTATATAAAATCATAATAAATGTTTACTTCCATACTCTGCCCATAAGCACTCTTCAAATCCCCTTTCAAGTCGACACACAAACAATGGTGACACAAGAACAACCCAATACATACGCCTTTACAAATCTAGACTGTTTATAACAGTGTATTTTATGAACTTCTGACCCACTATTCAATAATGAAGCCAGAATGGGATTCTTTACAAATCAGACAATTTTTAGTAGGACTTGAAAGGGACAGAAAGATATGAATATAATATATTAAGGTATGAAGATACAAAAATAAATTATTTCCCGGTTAACTTCACCCCGCCATTTTTACTAGTTTAAAGTAATACGTGATTTTTTTATGGGACGAGTTACTGAATTGTATTTTAGCGTGCCACATCGTACAAAAGATCGAGAAGCATTGCTTTGAACTTCTGAAGAGAAACTGTGTACATTGCTGGCAGTCACAGGAGGACCAAGCCCAAGTTCAGTGATGTTCATTTAGGCAACCATCCAGCGACTCGGAACGCTGTTTGTTCTACATTGGTCACAGAAACCAAATCCGATATTGAACGAAAGGCAATGTGTTAGCCTTTGACAGCTTGTCTTCTGCTTCAACAGGATAAATAATGTGTACTCTCCCATACATCGTCCAGTAAAGACTTCCATTCTGTCAGTGATGTAGCTTGGTAATCTCATGAACACACGAATACGTAACTGTTCAAGTAAACGTTCAACTTCATCTCTCAGATGGCTTAACTGAGGCAACATCACTTGATGCGTGAAGCGTCGAGTGGTTAGCACTCCTGCTTCGTATTAGGCTGGTCTCGAGTCTAAACCTCGGCCTACTACCCTGATAGAGGGTTACGTGGTTTTCTTAATTTCTTCTAGGCAAATTCCGGATCTTATCTTAAATTAGGCCAAGACAGCTTCATCCCACATCCTTCAATTCATGATTCGCTATTATCTTTTCATTTGAGCTACTGAAAAAGCGTCTTTGAATAAACTATAAATAAAAATGACAATTTCGCAAAACACGATTCAAATATTAATTGTTGTACAGTAAACGTGCGCCAACGGAATGCGTATTTCGAACCAAAATATTGAATTCGGTAAGTAAATACAGGTAAACTGCAAAGTATTTTTAAACGAACACCAGTGCCATATTCATATGAAATATAAAAACTACTGTTTCAGATCACAGTGTATTTGATGTTGGCACACGCATAAGTCTGAAAGTTTGTCGTTGAACGGTCGACCGTAGGTTGGCATGTGATAGGGAGAGAACTTTTTAATCTCTCCGAAACGTGGATCCTGGCGTGTAGTGAGTGAGTAAGAAAATTTGTAAAAATTAAGCAACATAATGGATGCTGGTACCTGTGGACATGCAAGATGTTTCCATCTTAAAGAGCAAGGCCTGATATACACCTCACTGGGCTCGAGGTCAAACATTCGGTTACTCTAGTTACCTAAACTAACAAGGACTCGTTAAACATACGACATGTGACCATGCACCAAGTTTACCAAAAGACCTTGTGAAGTGATTCCGGAAGAGACAAGGTGATGTTGCATAACAATCGATCTAATCACTGTCTTCATTGTGTTTTTGCAAGTAATACAATGGATTACTGTCATTAGTGTGCCTTCCGTAAATTGCTACAGGCAGAAAAACAAGGCTCGTTATTTGGATAAAATTCTTGGAACAGTCACTAGACTAGAACTACGAGTTTTTTGTGTACAATGATAAAAAGAAACTTCAAACCTAGTGGCGGATTTAAAATTAACGTACAAAAACAAATTTCCGAAAAGAATATTTGACTAAACAGAGATTGAGAAACAGGAGAAAAAATTATTTTTTTAAAAAAATCACAATTTTTTGCCCATAATCTAAAACTGATACGGTGATTAAATAAAGGAAAATGTGATTAACGAGACGCTTAGCACGTGTGAGAACAAGCTCCGCACGAAAGCAATCTAGAAAAACTGAAGAGACGAACTTGAAGATGAAGATATAGACTGCACTATTAAAAATAGATTTATCATGTCAAGGCGAGAAGTCTCTGGTTTAATTCCGTGCCGCAACATGAAAATATATGGCACTACATAGAGGCGAGTGCTGACTTTGTGCCCCAAGCGCTTTAGTGACGCAAAGAATCTTCTGTGCTTATTGGATAGGAGACTGGGCCGGTCTGAGCTCCGGACAAGGACACAGACATGGACATGGTGGCTGCAATCAAAGGTTCGTCGTCCTGACTGATCTATTTATTCGAGTCATATAAAGTACAGTTGCAAAACGTAAACTAAAGGACAGCAGTGATGTAGAAATGAACTCAAATAAAAGTTATAAAGTCGTCTAAAGAAATTACGAACTTATCAAGGGCAATGACGGTGTGTGTATGCTCGCGGTTCGTTAGGATGGTTCGGCATCGCTTCAACCGGTTCCCAGCGCTTCTGAAGCGAGCCTGTTCGGGTCGTATGCCGGACGTTACGGGTATCGTTTCGAGACTATTATTCGGCAACACAAGTCAGATATGCGAAACGCGTTCACACATGCTAAGCTTGATTGCATCACGTGCTCAGAGTACTGCTAATATCCGCTGCTGCCACTCCAAACAAACACGATGCCGCCATTACGCCTTTGGTCAATTTCTGGACACGTTTTACTAAAGAAAAACAGCTTTTATAATGACTTAGTTGTTGCTGGTTGCTGTAAAATGAATCTAACAACTCTTTAAAGCCGAAGTGCGAACAAATTATATTTAAGAATTCAGCCCGTACCGCAGAGAAAACAAAACACTTCATCATTACAAAGCTCAGTTGGTTAACGCTGTTTAAATAAATAAATAAAAAAATCTAAAAGTCCTATACCCTACATTCTTTCATGACAGATTCATATTCTGAAACAAAAATCTTTTCCATAGGATTAAAGTGGTTACATTTCACATTAACATTAGCGAAGTTTGCATAAAAGTAAGCAGCTAATTTCTACTGATCTACATATACTCTACGAATGATATGCTACCAGTAATCCTCATCAGCTAGTTTCAGTTCGTCAACGCCATACATATTTGTGACTATTATGCTCAGCCAATCAACCGTTCCATTACCAAACTACGTATGTATACAACTAATTACATCGCATTTTATCAGTCAAGTAAGCAAATGTTAAACGCATGTAAAATTGCATTATAACGACCATAACACAAACCAAGCATTCAATAAGGGCTGTCGATAGTTCAACAGTTCTGTGCCCTGTTCATTTCGCGTTGCAACGTGCTAATGTTGCCAAATCTAAAATGACACTTCTGAAAGTGAATAAACACACTCTCTATTGTACGACGCTTAATAGGACTGCGAACTGACAGTCACTGAGCTGTGAAATATAGGGCAGTATTTTAAAATAAACCAAGACTACATCCCATAACATTCTTCCTCAGTAACTTCATAATAATATTCTCATTTATTACACTGAACGCGAAGTAACCCGAAGTGATGTCACAACGCCGATAGTTACATAAAAGTAATTGTTTTATTTTTCTTTCCTTGTTTTCTTTTATATCTTATTATTTCTGAATAACTTCATTTTCTAATGTTTTCTTTCCACAACTTGCTCGTTTGTTCGTTTGTTGGCTGGTTAGTTGTTTAATCAGTCTTATGTAAATCACCACACCGCCTATATCCAATTCGTACAAATAACCAACTTAAAACGCGTGTAAATATCAGGTATTTGTCTTATAGGTCACTCTTTTCCTCATGTATTAATATCTAAGCTCTAGTAGGGTATTATTAAGTTTATAAACCATTTCATTCCTAGGGGAAATCAAACAGTATCGTACGGTGACTTCATAATGCTAAAACACTGCTCTATTCTCTTTCCTTGAACTTTGTACGACACAGAACAGAAAAAATGGAAACACGATGCCGCCATTACGCCTTTGGTCAATTTCTGGACACGTTTTACTAAAGAAAAACAGCTTTTATAATGACTTAGTTGTTGCTGGTTGCTGTAAAATGAATCTAACAACTCTTTAAAGCCGAAGTGCGAACAAATTATATTTAAGAATTCAGCCCGTACCGCAGAGAAAACAAAACACTTCATCATTACAAAGCTCAGTTGGTTAACGCTGTTTAAATAAATAAATAAAAAAATCTAAAAGTCCTATACCCTACATTCTTTCATGACAGATTCATATTCTGAAACAAAAATCTTTTCCATAGGATTAAAGTGGTTACATTTCACATTAACATTAGCGAAGTTTGCATAAAAGTAAGCAGCTAATTTCTACTGATCTACATATACTCTACGAATGATATGCTACCAGTAATCCTCATCAGCTAGTTTCAGTTCGTCAACGCCATACATATTTGTGACTATTATGCTCAGCCAATCAACCGTTCCATTACCAAACTACGTATGTATACAACTAATTACATCGCATTTTATCAGTCAAGTAAGCAAATGTTAAACGCATGTAAAATTGCATTATAACGACCATAACACAAACCAAGCATTCAATAAGGGCTGTCGATAGTTCAACAGTTCTGTGCCCTGTTCATTTCGCGTTGCAACGTGCTAATGTTGCCAAATCTAAAATGACACTTCTGAAAGTGAATAAACACACTCTCTATTGTACGACGCTTAATAGGACTGCGAACTGACAGTCACTGAGCTGTGAAATATAGGGCAGTATTTTAAAATAAACCAAGACTACATCCCATAACATTCTTCCTCAGTAACTTCATAATAATATTCTCATTTATTACACTGAACGCGAAGTAACCCGAAGTGATGTCACAACGCCGATAGTTACATAAAAGTAATTGTTTTATTTTTCTTTCCTTGTTTTCTTTTATATCTTATTATTTCTGAATAACTTCATTTTCTAATGTTTTCTTTCCACAACTTGCTCGTTTGTTCGTTTGTTGGCTGGTTAGTTGTTTAATCAGTCTTATGTAAATCACCACACCGCCTATATCCAATTCGTACAAATAACCAACTTAAAACGCGTGTAAATATCAGGTATTTGTCTTATAGGTCACTCTTTTCCTCATGTATTAATATCTAAGCTCTAGTAGGGTATTATTAAGTTTATAAACCATTTCATTCCTAGGGGAAATCAAACAGTATCGTACGGTGACTTCATAATGCTAAAACACTGCTCTATTCTCTTTCCTTGAACTTTGTACGACACAGAACAGAAAAAATGGCTGATGATGGAGGCAGTAAGGAACTCTGAAACGTCGGTAAACTTCTATGAGACTACACGGCGCAACAACCCAGAAGACAGCCGTCTTCAGATTCACCGCCGTGAAAACCTCAAATCCGACATTCTCACGAACCTTAGCGAAATTTATTCATTTTGTAAAGAAATATCTGCCTGAATATTATCTAAGAATAACTTATTTATAGATGAACATGATCAGTTTGTAAATGTTCAAATCTATAAGATAAGCCTACCTGCTGTTTTAAATTGGTGTTAAAATTTGTATTTTGCTCTCCGGGAAGAAAATAGATAAGAGGCACTGCTCAGGAAAGTATTTGAACCCAACACAGAGAAAGGAATCTGAAGGATCGAGGAAATTACCCAGGAAGGACCTTCAAAATCTGTAGGTCTGATATTCACCAAATATTAAGAATATTCTTCTCTGTCTGTTGTCGAATTCAGAACTATATCTGAAATTATGAATCAATGTTTAGATGTAAGATTTGAGGTTTTCACAGCGGTGAGTATGAAGATTTCTGTCTCCTGGGTTGTTGCGCTGTGTAGTCTGATCGATGTAATAATATATTCATCGCCCTGATGATGGAGGCAGTATGACATCTGAAACGTTGGTTAACATCTACCAGACTACACAGCGCAACAACCCAGAAGACAGAAATCTTCATAATGTTTAGATATTTGCCAGACATCTTTAGAAGAGGGATTCATCTGGCAGCACACCACAAGGAAACGCGCGCATGTGTCCTTAACTCGAGCATAATTCGAACCTAAGACCACAGACATCGAGTGGCCCAAGACCAACACCGCGTAGCCATTGTGAACGGCTATTACGCCTATGAGGGTGTTTGCATCGATAGATATGAAAGATTAGCTTTAGGAATACGTGTTTGCTGAACACAAAAATTCCAGATGATTAATCTGAAAAAAGAGCCACTTGGAATGTCTATTCTATTTGTAGAAGGGGAAATCATATTCAAGTGGGTCTTAAAGAAGTAGCATGTGAAAATCTAAAATGGATTAATCTGGTTTGGGATAAAAGGTAATGGCGAGCTGATGTGAACACGATAAAGACTATTAGCTTCTGAAAGTCTCGTCTACTTCCTGGTAAATCTACCTACGGTTTAACCTTTAAACAGCCGTACGAAACGCTTGCCTTAAAATTGTAACACTCGCTCATTTATGTAGAAAAACTCAAAAAGAAAAAAAGAAAAAAATTATTATGTTTCCGTTTTCTTCCTCTATAAAAGAAAACATAATATTCACGTGCGATAGATGAAGGTATTTACTTCCCAAAACTGCTGCCAACTTAATAAGACCAGGGCTGAAATATTCCTCTGTCCCCCTTCTCACTATGTCCATTAAAGTGCAAAAAACTTGCTCACCAAAGCACACAAATTTATTTCTTTTTATAAAACTCTGAATAAACTTAACCAAAGAGTCAACTTCTTTTATAAGAGCCTGTGAGATCAGAAATGGAATGGACGTTTCCACGAAACTACAAAGTCTAGCCGAAGACTAAAATTTCTACCTCCGCAATAATCCTCTATGCAACTTTTCCACTGGTGAGACAACTGGTGTTACAGGGACGGAGCATGGATTTGTTCTTTTTCAACTGCTATACCGTAATATTTTAATTCAAACACGTTTCTACACACTCAACAGTATTTTACAAAGTTTGGCAATAATAATGAGATAATCTTCAGCCCTGTATTTTCCTCTCATTGATCCTTTAT
Organism: Zootermopsis nevadensis; assembly: GCF_000696155.1. Next base: position 965,134 of record NW_019060809.1, on the reverse strand, counting down.
TTTAAATTATTTCCGCTTTGACACTCTTCAAGAAAGACCATACATTTATTTTCGTTGAATTCCTACATAACTTGAACATAATAGATATTTACAATGTTGAAATTTTATTTTTCGGTCACTGAAGACGAAATTGCGCATGTGCAACTGCTAAGACCCAGATTTAGTTGCATTTGGTCAAGTTGGGTTAGGTTAGTTGAGGTGCGTGACGTGGATGCGAAAAGGGGCTTCTGCGCACGAGCAGGCGAAAATCGCACTGTTCCGCTTGCAGATTCAGTATAATTTGGTGTTACTGTGTTGGGTTGATTTAGGTTAGGCGAGGTTACTGGCGTGAATTCGCAAACGAACATCTGCGCATTCAGAAACGACGGTGCGTAATGTTCAACTACTACGAGGCAGGCAACATTACATGGATAACGACGTATCGATCATCGGGGATGGATGTTTCGAAATACAATCTTTGGCGCCACAATGACATATAGTACACGATAATTAAATAAACTGTTGACATTTCATATTAAGGCATATAAATATGCTTGCCATTTTTATGCATTTTAATTTTGCTCTTTCACATATGAACCTAAAACATATCCCTCCTTTCATCTCATTTTTTCCTTAATTTCAGATCATATCTGAAATGAATATGTAATAACCACTTTAGTTTTATCCCTGTATATCTGCTATCAGATTTTTCGATCGAGATTTTGTATGCATTTCTTACTTCTCATATTCGTGCACGATATTACCACCATACGGTCTTTGGTGAATTAAATATGCTGCTTATAAAAACATATTCTGCTTTCTAGGAGACTACTATATATTCTATAGGTCACATTTATTAATATTAGTGTCAACTCTTATGTTTTAAAGCTTTATTAAATGCATAGCTATTTTATTATTATGAAGAGACTATTTTTCAACCTTGTCCGCGGATTGGCACACCAAACCGCTCTGGGTCCATACATCATTTATGGCAGTCAGACTTGTTACGACATTAAGCTCACCTCCGAAACTACAGAACTAGTTACCCACAAATTCACATAAATTCCAACACACAATCGATATTCTGTTTCACATTAACAAGTTCTCCCGAAACATAGGTGGCCACGAGAGATTACGTACTGGCTAATGGATCAGTCAAACACGGTGTACAGAGTGTGTCACGTAACTCGAAAACAATTCTGACCAAATGAACAATTTACACACACCAATGTCCACACAGAGCGGCCATTGAAATCTGTATAACTTAAGCTTAGGATCAGAATGTTCTTTAAAATTTAGTGATAGAACATTTATTTTTGCGTCGTCTTAAGCTTACACACTAAACTTTCTTTACATTTATGGAGATGCTGACTCGTCTGTAAGATGTATCATGATATTGTAACAATGGCTTAGGGGGTGAAGTATGGGGTAATGGAGTACAGGCTATTAGGTCTGTATAACAAAGTGATTTGTGTTTATAAAGTATTATGTTATCATGCGAGACAAGAAGTGTATGCAACGGCATCTGACAAACTGGAAAGGATGCGAGTAAAAAATATGATGGAACTTGCATATTCCGTGAGAGTGTCAGCTGGATTAAGCTGGCGGTTTTTTGTATCAGCAGTGTTAACTTTAACAGCTTGTTACCGGATATTTGAGTTACACATTAACAGGAGTAAAACATCATGTTACATTTTGTTCTAACTTGTTTAAATTGTTCGGCCTCATCTATAATCCGTCACTTAGCTAGATTCAAAATAAGGAAGATGATTTTATCTTTCAAATTCAATCGATATTGAAGATAACTCTTATAAGATGTTTCCACATAGTCTGGCAAACGTTTAGAGAGTTTCAACGGTGCCTGATGCCGTCATCATCAGGGCGATGATTTAAATTTTTACGAAACGCTGGTGAATGTTTCTACTTCGACTTGACACTGTTTCGTTTCCAATTTCTCTTTATCCAGAACTTAAAGGCAAGGGTGAGGTTTCTTCTTAGCTTAAGAACAACTCCATGGAGGCGTTTTCGAATGCAGACGTACAATTTCACGAATTTTAGACATTTTTATTAGGGATAAGTTATCATATCCAGGCTCCGGCAGCTACACCCACGGAAAAAGAGAACCCGGTACTGAATCTGATACTGGGTGAGCTACAGAGCTATACTGAACGAAGCGTAAAGCCTGCCTAGTGAGTAATCGAACCCCGGTCGCATAATACCAAACGAATCAGTTTACAGTTAAAAAATACCCCGTCTCTGCAATTTAAGTGTTTAATAACTTATATATTGTAGAATTTTTATAACACATTTTGAAAGACATCACAGAATTATTGACCAAAATGTACTACTGAAATAAGTGTATTTCACCAAACGTAATAAAAGGCTAACAGGAACTGATGAAAATGCATTGAAGAAAGACCTTACGCTCGCAGTTATCAAGTTGAAGGTAAGAAGAAGAATAATCGGTAGGATGGTAGAAGAGAATTTATACGCAGTGGGAATTGCAATCAGGAAGAAAACGACAGAAACAGAAAAGGGCGGGATATTATTAAGAAAAAAATATAAATTGCCACTGGCACGCAAAAGGTACAGTAAAACACGAAAAGAAGTACGAACATTTTATAATAGCATTAAAGGAAAGGAGCTGAAAAGAAGAGTATGTTGAGTTTAATACAGAGAAGAAACAAACAAACAATATTTTTGGAAACGTGGAGGCTAAGAGGATTACATATAGTTGAATGCCCAATATTTAGAAAGCTAGTGAAAACGTGTACTCCAATTGAGCACTCTCATATATACATACACTTTTGTATTAGAAGTTTTTGCTGAAATCTTCTGTCACAAAGGAGCAATAAAATTTATAAAAATGTTAAACACAATATAAAATACAGATCTCATGAAGGTGTACAACTTCCACGTAAAACTTTCTTCGACATGGTATACATTTTATGAAACACAATGGAAATAATATCCACAACTAACGTTTGCCAGCTTGAAGGGTGTGTGCTTTGAGTTTTGAAAAAAAAAATATTTTTGTGAGATTTTCAGCTGATGTTAAAAAAATTTTATAATTCAAAATTTTAGAACAGGAATGCACACTATATATGTTATCAGTGGCACAATGTCACGTTCCCCAAAGATGAAAATTATACTTTTCAAAATTGATAAGAAATATGTGTCTTGGTTATGGGAATGCATTGAGGTTATCTGTGTTTCTGACGGAGCTACCATAACCGATCGTGTGTATGTGTATATATATATATATATATATATATATATATATATATAGCGTGGTATTAGCTATGTAACATTTAACAACCAAGGCGTCCGAACGTGAAGGTAGAGCAGTTAGAATCCCTGCTTCGTATTCGGGATATCGTGGGTTGAAATTTCGGTCCGGAGACCGGGCCATCTTACCTGAGGTTATCTGTGGTTTTCCTCACTCTCTCCAGACCAATGCCGAACTCTACCTTAAATTAGGCTAAAAACTTCTTTCCATATCCTTTGGAATTCATTATTCACTATCCTCTCAGCCGAGGCTATAGTGTGAGTCACTAAATAAGCGTCGTTAAATAAAATATCAACCAAGGTCAGTCGTAAGCAAATAATCACAAAGGACAAATAAAAATACATTTCTGTTTATCTTCAGAAGCGTTCTTAAAATGATGATGAAAATCAACTGGCAATAATCTAAACCACAGGTAGACAACTCCGAAAGAATTGTACCTCATTTTAATACAGATACGCTTGAGGAAAATGTAAAAAGTGTTCACATTTCTAATATTCATCCTTCTCACTGCTCAACAAAAAAGACGATCAACAAGGGTTGGCGAAGGCGTGGGAGGTAGAGGGTGGAGCATCCTTCTAGGAGGAGGGATGATGTACCAAAAGATATTTTTTTATTATTTTCAGGTTTTATCTGCAGGATGACCAATTCCAGGGATATGAAAACAGATCAGTCTTTCACAAAAGGAAAATATATCAAAATGTATCTTAAAATAATCAGATGACGCAAATTCGCTCAATCTGAGAGATCGTAAAGCAGTGTATTTCATATATCTGTAAACATCTACCAAATGTTCGTGTTCATGGCGAGGTGTTGATTAAGAATTCGGACAACTTTGCCTTTCCTTAGAATCTAGGGAAACGAGGTAGCCTTTACATACCCCTGAGAATGTTGAACACAGATGGAATCGAACCATACGAGTTTATAATATATCAAGTTTT
>NW_019060809.1:924809-958056 GCF_000696155.1 Zootermopsis nevadensis | reverse complement strand
AGGGAAACTCTTAAGAACTGCGTCTTGTATAAAGTTACGTTTGGGACTCTAGCATAAGGACAAAGATACATGGATTGATACGATTCCAACTTGCAAGGGTACGAAGCAAGTTCGTTTACTGACCAGGCTCCGAGAGAGTTTGATGTAGACGTCAAAAGCATAAGAACATGCGAATGTGCTTTACCTTGAATCAATATAGAACACGTTTCCTTGAATTTACAGGTCGGAGCAATTAGAGTTGAAAACTAACAACTTGGGAAATGTACGTACGCACAAGTAACAATTCTGGCGCATTCAAAAGGGTTTGATCCTCAACATCTGCACATGGTGCGACTGATATCGGTATAATCTGGGGTCAATGACCTTGCGTGGGCGTTGTGTCTGGCGATTCGTTTGTCTCGATGACGTAATCATGGCGGATTCCCCCCTGGTGGTGCACAGCTACTGGGGTTTCCGACGTGGGGATTTTCCATTCAGTAACTTCCGCATTTTCCTTACCTGAGTTTAATCGCATGCAGACGTGTATAATACTGCAAATTCGAAACACTACAATAAATTTTTAGTAAATGTTCATGTCATTGTTACAATTTATATGTGATGTTCCGTAATCTTTCGATGGTCACAAGTGTTCATTGTCATAATTTAAAAACATAAAAAAAACAACTTTAACGTCTTCAACAATAAAATGTATAACAAAATACATGTTTGTATGCAATTTTGTTAATTTATTGTAAAACTTCTTTGTGTACACACGTGGTGCGAAATCGGTCAAAAATGTGACTACTAAAGCCTAATTTTTCATGAAATTTCTTCAGTAGTTTCAGGTAATATCTGAAAAATATCATACAATAAGCCACAACGCTTACTTCCAAATCCTTTCGAGTTCATAATTCACATAACTGTACTCTCCGACAATACACACGATTGGAAGCTGTGTAGATAAAAAGAAGTCGCTGAACAACTAAGTTTATATATGCGTGAACAAACTAAATCCGCCACTAGCGCGAGTCCACTGGTGACAATGTAAAAACTTCAAGGTGAGCCAGTGCATAGGAACACACAATGTAGTTATAAAACTGTGTAACGCAGTCATGTCGCGAAGTATTGCCCGGGCAACTTCTGAATTGACGACATCAACCAACAGTACAGCAGCAAAGTTCGTAAGTAAACGGAACCATTTATCAAGGATATAGTACAAATACTTTAAACCGGGCCAAATAGCCTCTTTATTAAAATGTGAAAAACAAAATCAAACTTACGTGTGAATCAGAGAAATAAGCCTATATTATATCGAATAAACATTTCCGACATGAAAGTGAAAATTGTGTATACATTATTTTATGTTAAATTAAAAATGTGCAGTAATGTACGTCGTGATGGGAAGATTATAATATAAAATATACAGAATGTGATTATGCGGTCGTGGCTAAAGACACCCAAAAAATATTCTTGTATCATACAAACAGGGACATTCCTTATCCCGTTAATTAACCACATGCTGGTGAAGAACCATACTGAGATCAGAATGATTCGTATTGTAATGTTACGTACGGATTGTAAAACTAAAGTAGTCCCATTGCTTGTACAACTATCTAAGAATACGTACTGGAGAGTGGAAGTAATAATCCATACATTCCCACTATCAGATCTAGGTGGAGATGAATGATTAGCTTCACGCTCAGGCATATTTATTATGAAAACAAAAATCACAGGTATCCATTTGATAGGAAGCTCGGCTGCTAACCGCCATAGCGAGACATTAATTATTAGAACATTTCTTCACATATTTGTCCGTGTCTAAGACCATTACCTCAAGGAGATAAACTGGCGATAAACCGTTTAGTACTTATAATAGCAATCGATTATAAATAGTTTTGCTTGAGAAGGATTCGACGTTCGGGTCATCCACATATGAGTCCAGAACGTTAAGTCATGAGGTACACTGTATTTTATTATTGAATTATAAGCGTTATATAATTAACATCAAAATAATTGTAAGAGAGTTCAATAGGTAATCTGACTGTACGAGTTTCATGCGGAACTCCTTGTATCTTATAGGCTGTGTTTCAATTCGCGTAATATTTTACTCCACTGATTCTGTCCAGTGTCGAAAATATTCACTGCCCTCATTTCATTCTGAAGCGAAGCAGACATAGGTAACCATTCCTTCCTTGAAGGCATAAGAAGAATATGTTGCTATATTTCGGACTATTTTATGACTTTCACAATAACGAGCTGAAATTTCAGTATTTTGGACTTCTGCAAACAGAAGTCCAAAAGACCATCAATACCATACGTTGACAAGGTCAGTGACAATAACAACATACTCATTTGTAAGCTCAAATGTACAATCCATTATTTTAATCTTAATTAGCAAGAACCTGCCAAGAAAAATTTTAACACAATCCTTCCAACATGAATTTCACAACAAAACTTAGTTGGGAGGCGTTAGTAATCACAATCTGACCAAGGCTATTCCATATTTACCTGTCACTTCCTAATCTACCTGCCTTCTTTCTCCCCATGACTACAAGCTTTACCATTCAGCCATTAATCAGCAGATGCTCAAAATGCCATTCAACGCCCACAAGACCTCAGGTTATTTAGCACTGACTGATAGAATGATTATGGTAATAATGTGAAAGGAAGCGTGACATTTTAATACATGCACGTAGGAAAGACACGAAAAATTTTAAGTTAGCTGGCCTCCGATCCGAAATTTCAACTCAAGACCTTGCGAATTCAATGTCAAAGTGTTAACAACCACCTTTCAGCTACACCCGGTAATCAATGTTTACTGATTAATGAATAAAGGCAACTGTGATTAATTCTTAACAACTAAATTCCATCTATTAAGGGAAAAAAGACATTTAAAGTTATCGGTTGGTAATATTGTAGGAATATTTCCACTCACTAACCTTCAGAACAGATGACTGCGTCTGGACACGTAATTCTGAGCACAACCTTGACAAATCATTACGTACACTTTTACATGTTTACTTGTCATTACAGAGTTTTCTATTCAACTTAGATCTTGTTGCATAACCTAACAAATTTCCCCCCCCCCCTCCAGGACCAAGTAAGCGCAATACTTGAGTTTCCTATAGAATAAAATATTTACAGTCGAATGTATCAGAAAATGCAACAGCTGTTGTTCCTTGATCACTCGTACACTGGGGCCATGGGTTTGAATCACACTGAAGACATGAATGTCCGTCCGCGTCTTTCTTCGCAGGCGGAGGCCTTGCGACGGAACAACAATTCTTCCAAGCAGTCATCCCGTATGTGAGTCGGCCAAGGTAGTTCAGGGGCAATAGAGGCAAGGGGTAAGAAGCTACGCTGTTACAGCTGTTCTGTTTGATTTTTTAGTCATCAATTGACAAACAGCACAAGTTACTGAAAACAGTGGACCATAGTGAAGTTTATAATTCAACGACAGTTATATCATGATATGAAATTACAAAAATAATGAGAAGAGTACGGTATGCGAAAGGAAAAAACAGAACAATATGAAAGGCAAGAAGTAGAGATGGAGTGAATAAAACAAATAGCACAAGGAAGTGAAGTTAAGGAAGAAACGAACGAGGGGAAAAATATGAACGTAAAAAGGAAAATAAAAGAGAAGAGGAAGGAAATTAGAGAAAAAAGAATCAAAACAGCAAGGGGAGAGGGAAATTTAAATATCGTTTACATTCTAAGATAAAAATCTACTTATTTATTTATTTATTTTAATTCAGCTTGTATTATGATGTTGGTTAGGATCTTCACACACGTACCAGTAAATTCCCCCCTACCCCAAGCCTCCTATCCAATTGGTACCGGAGACCTTTTCCGGGGGTAAAGTGCTGACGGGGCGTGACGTTGACCACTCACCCCTATCTAGTGCCGAGGTTAAGAAAGAGTAAGAGCTGTACAACCTCTCCCCTCAAACGCCTACATGGCGTATAGTGGAGCAGCTTTACCTAACATTCTGATCTGTACATAATGAATAATCCGACAACAGAACAAAAGAAATTGTGAAAAAGGTATAATTTACATTCACAAAGCTTTTGTTTTGTCGTGACTGAAGGAAACAGAAAATAATCTGTGTGATATTTTGATATCGTGTCTTACAACTCGAGGCTAGAGGACGTCAAGTACATTTCCAAATGCCCTCAATCTCTGTATATTCCTTAGGGTAAAGTAGAAAAGTCATCTGTGATACGTACTGGCATTTAGTGGAAAATTTTACTACATCGTGCCAAATTATGGACAGAACCAGATCACAATTGTGTGTAAATATTACTTTATAACTAAACGTCATTCATAAAAGTAAGACCATACCTTCTTCCCAAATTTTCTTATTACTATCCTGATTAGTTTTAACTTTTAATTAATCAAAGACGTAATTTTATGACTATTGTTTATGTCTGTCTTCTCACTAGTCCAACAGCCGCTACAATGTCACCCATCACAGCAGAGGAGCAGTTATCAAAGAATAACAAATTGAAGAAAGAGAATATCGAATATCTGAGGGACTGGATGTCGAAGCAGCCGCATCTGCCCAGCGGAGTCACAGGTAAGACTATCGGCCGAATGGAGTGAATTTTATCAAATAACGGTTAATCTATAATATGTTACAAGCAGCAGGGCAACACTTAACGAGCATATGCAGTAGCAGTGGTAGCAGGGGTGGATTTTACGAAACTTTTGAAAATTGGACTAAACTCATCAAAATGCTCTAAGATTACGTAAAAACTTCCTGACTAGCATGTGATTATTTTGTCATGACAAAAAATTCCTTTTATTTCTTGGTGCATAATATAACGTGTTTAAAAATATTATGATTCTCTGAATATTTAAGAAAATGTAACTAAACCGCCGATTAAACTTCAAAGAAAGTGCACAGAGTGACATCACATCCTGTCATATCTTACAGCATTGATTATTCAAAGTTTCATATCGGGCAGTGATGTAATCAAGTTCACAAATAGTCGTTAAATAACCTATTTTTTTAAAAAGTACGAATGTAAATGAGCCGCTGCTGGTACAATGATCACAACAATCACCACATCCAACACAGGAAAATAGTAATCGAAATGTGACACTGTGATCTTTCTCTCTTTCTTAACCATATTTGCACAACATTCAACAAATTACATATTCCCTATAGATTAATTATATTCAAAGCCAGTTTCTTTTAAGTTTATTCACTTCTCAAATAAAAGTTGTATGACATAATATGGCATTTCTACATACGTAATTTATGGTTATGATATGGGTACTAACAAACTTCAGGTAGGAGAAGAACTTAAAAACATAGAAACACGTAAATCTTTGTCAAGTTCTTACAAAACATAGGTTCTTACATAAACACAGGTTCCAGAAGGCCATAAACTGTAATAACATATGGACTATTATAATGGTTTCTGTCGTAATTAGATACCAGTACTTAAGTTCCCAGTGCCAGTATAATAAAAATAACAGGTCTTGAAATCATACTTGGGTCATAAAACGTAACTATAGAAATGCACAAAATATTATTTTACCTCCTGGTTTGCAAAAGTGAAAAACTTGGTCTCACATCTAGCTTCCTATCCAAGGGTACCGAGAACACTTATCCCAGTCGTACAGCGTTTATCAGCCCAGTTTACTCTGACAGTGTGGAAGCCCTTTTGTGCCTGTGATGGCTCGCTAAATCATGGAATGCCTCAATCAAATTGCGCCTCTTACAATTCAGTTAAAAGCCTGGGAGAATAATGCTTAATCTTCTTCACTTCAGAGCATTGCAAATCTTCCCACCCAAGCCTAAAATTCCCATCACCTTCTTTTAAGGTCAATATGTCTTCTTTCTGTTCATGTATAATGGGAATCTTGTTTGGTTTTCTGATTTTGTCCATCCCTTGCACATCTTCTAACCATAGCGGCATGCATTCATTCATTTAATCTTACACTGAACTGGTCTGTACGTCCAGTTCTATTAATTCGTTCGAAAAGCATGCCTATTATGTATATTCATGAAAGAAAAACCAGCAACCTACAGGACGATGAGATCCTGATGTTGGAGACACTAAGCACCTATGAAACGTCGGTAAGCTCCTACCTGGCTACATGGCACAACAACCGTGGAGAGACATCTTCAGAGACAACATTATCTTCCTTACATATTTCCAACATATTCAGTGGTTTATGGAAAATCTGACTTAGGCCTGCCATATTTGATAATCATCTCTCTAAATCATCACCTGTTCGTTTCAACTTCTTCAAAATACGATAGTACTCTCAGCTAGCAAGAGAAATCCCCGCGTTTTATGAAATTCGAAGATTCATAAAGTTACTTCCATCGGACCCTATCCCGAATAGCATATAACCAAACAACACACTTCAACCGTATTCCCCAAGCTCCATTTTAATAGTATCCCCTATCTACGCCTAGGTCTTCGAAACGCTATCTCACCCTCAAGCTTCCCTTCAAAAATTATGCACGCATTTCTCGACTCCCCTATTTAGCACGCACCTAACACAACTACGAAGTGAGATGAGGCAAATGAGACAGCTGTGTAGACGCAAACCACTACATCAACATTATTTCACGTGTCAATGGATGAATGTAGGTGGGAATCAAATCTCAGACTGCTGTGGATGACATGTGTTGACAGACGAACAACTCATCCTGTTCCTGAACTGCTGTAAGCACAGTCTGGAGGCCTGCAAGCAAACTATCGAAATGTACTACACAATTCGCACTCACGCGCCAGAGTTGTTTGCAAACCGGGACACTAGGCGAAGAGAGTTACAGCAGGCACTGTCCATAATGTAAGTACAATGCGAGGCTAACCTCGCTGTTGTTAGGTGAACTGTAGCATTCGGCTTTGCGTTTTGCCTACCTTACTGATTCAGATGATGCACGTACAAGTCTGTCAACTGGGCAGCTAAAAACACTACACAGAGTCACGAACCGTATTGCCTCATATTTCGATAAATATTCACCGTGTGGAAACACACCTAATTAAAATCTTCGATTTTAGTGAAACATAAACTATTGGTACACGTCATGTAATATTATTAAATCTCCCCAACAATGGGACACAACGCTATAGTATTTTAATAATAATTATTATTATTATGATTATTTATAAGTTTCTTCTATTTTTTTATTGTTTAATGTTTTTATTTAGTATTATTGAATTGAATTATATTACTTAGGTATCGTATTTTGCCCATTCACTTGTGAAATATTATTCAACAAATGAATTTAATTATTATTAATATTAATATGGTACATTTATATATTTAGTTTCATTTGTTTGTTTGTTCTTGTATTTGTAATGTTTTACTTTCATTATTATTGAAATGAATTTAATTATTTATTATATCTTATCCTGTACTCTGGTTTAGTGCCTGGCTGTTATTGGCCTTATTTGGCTCTTGTCAAGCACTTAAATAAATGAATTGAATTGAATTCTATACAATTCCTTTAACAGAGTATTTACCAAAAGCGAAGAATATAAGACAAGCAGACATTAATCCATAATATTGCAAGAACGAGCATATATTTCAGTTTCATCGCTATTTAATCAATTCACTATTGTAGATAAAAGTCGTTTAGAATAGTGATCAAACTGAGAAGGATTATATGGGCGGAATGTCTAGCACATATAGGGCGGGAGATTACTTGACTAGCTTAACGGCTATAATCTTTACGATTATGACATTGATGGTTATAGTTAAAGAAATAAATTTTGTTAAAATAATATAGTCAACATCCTGAAAATCTTATCTTAGTTATCCATAATGATTCTCTTGTAGTTGTAACCTACGTTTTTCCGATTCATGTTACGGGGTAATACTGAATAAAGATACAAACGTTTCTCCTTCAGTATGTAGGGATAGGAATATAATTTAGTCCTGTTTACAATGACATTTATTATTTAATAGTACATGAGATTGGAGGTTCTCACGGTCGTGAACATGTGACGTCGGTTCTCGTAAAGCCGTGTGGACTTGTACGTCGACAGTTCACATGAAGTTACAACTCCGAAGACCAATATCGAAAAATAAAACTATGTGTATCGGTTTTATTAGTGTCAATTCAGTATAGCTTATCCGAGTAGGAAATAATTGTTGCTTACGAAAATTTAGGTTATATTTCCAAATTATGCGTTGCAGTGAAATTGTGGCAATGCCTAAGAGAGATCAGCACGGAAATTTGGTGATGGCTGGTCGTGTGGTGGACAACAACGTATCCAAATTTTCATACGAAGAAACCACCAAGGCTTGGTTCATGCTACAAGACGTGATACTCCTTGAAGAGGGCGCGATTCCTGGCTTCGTATTTGTATTAGATGCTAGTAGTGCCGGCATGGGACACTTAGCCAGAACAAGCCTTTCGACTGTTAAGAAATACTACATGTACATACAGGTAAAGTGTGTCAAATTACTCTCATGTGCATAAGAAATATCGCTTGTGACCTTACACTACCACTCATATGGCTGCCACATCTTCAGTCTATTTCTTACCAGAGCAACTCTGAAACACTGAACAAAAGCTAAATAATCCTGCCATTTCGCAGTAACAGACTTTTCACGTTTTCGCTCTATGGACTAGAGCCTTTATAGGAAAACTCATATTCGCTTAGCTGGTGAAAAAAATTCCCTGCCATTTATGGAACCCGAAGGTTCATTACACTGTTCAGAGGTGGTCGTCACTGAACCATGTCCAGAGCCAACTGAATTCATTCAAATCTTCCCAAGTTATCTTTTCAAAACATGTGAAAATCATCGTCCCAGCTGTCTTCTCCGAACCCGTCTCTTCGTTACAGTTTTCCCGAATAAATAGTGTCCCAGTGCGAGCTACATGGCTCGTCCATCTCATCTTCTTTGACGTCATTGTTCAAATACTATTTGATGAAAGGTGTAACTTACGAAGCCTTTCGGTTTACTCGTAATTTCTATGTTCCCAAAGTTCAGACCAGGCCGTTGTCATGGTAACAGGGAACCCACTTATTTAGTCCTTTCAACGACAATTCATCCCCGACCATGATGTGAATGAGCTATACATAATATTTTTCTGCTAATTCTGTAACTTGCGTGCTTTGTTTCTGCTGTGAACGACGTTTTCATGACAGCTAGGACACAGCACACTCAGCATTCTGTCATTTTACGCAGAAACACAAACTGAACCAACTTTTTTTTTTATAACGTACATGATACATAAAGACGGATGACAAGATAATTATGAATTATAAATTGGAACGGGTGTTAAAAGGGCATGGCCTAATGTGTAATGTATTATCCCGAATTATTCTGCACATACTCAGCAAAATCACAAACACTTGAGTCTTTAAAGATCACTTTAGAGACAGCACAAATATGAGGACTTTGTTGACTTTCGTAACCTCCAATGTTAAACTAATTTTACCTCCGTTCGGAAGTAGTTCTATTGGTCATACTAATACCACGAACAGTCCATAAGACGTGTGAGTATCAATATATTTTAAGAAATTCCTTCCATTATTTTTTTAAAATTCACTCAGTTCAATCGTGCATTACATTAAAATATATGTATCAATCGGTTTTCAAGTTAAATAAAGCAAATTTATTACATCGAAAAACATGGTATAATATTTGGGTTATATTAGGGAAGAAAATATGTAAATTTTCTACCTTCTATTTCAAAAGCTGTTCACAGGAGTCGAACTGTGATATTTAATGATAGGTACATTAATAACTTAGTAATAAATTAACTACGAAATAAATACAACACTAAAATAAACTAACAATCGATCTTCAGTGTATAATAATTTTCTTTTCTTTTTACAGGAAGCATTCCCTGGCATCGTGATCGCGAACCACATGGTGAACGCGGGTCCTGTCATCGAGGCATTCATAAACATAGGAAAACCATTCATGAATAAGGAACTCGCCAGTAAGGTACGAGAAATTCCCATGTTCTGAAACAGGATATGACAATGTAGACTGGATTCATCTGACTCAGAGAAGGGACCAGTGGCGAATTCTTGTGAACACGACAATGAACCTTTTGGTGCAATAACTTTCTGACTAGGTGAGCAACTATCAACTTATCTGTCCATGGATTAAAATTATTTACATGCTCTAATTTTCATAATTTTTAAAAGCAAAATTGTTGATTTCATCTAGAAAATGTCAGTCTACGAGGTCTTATAAGTTAATCAAATATTACCCTTCTACACAAATTTCCAGCACTTACAAATTCAGTTTCCCAGCTACACGTGCTTTTGGAGCAGGGGGATTTATATCTTCATCAACATATATATTTTACTGACTGATATTTTTCAGTCTTGGAGTGATTCATTATTAATTCATGTTTAATTATTCTAGTTCTCACACTCTTTAAGTCTTATTCTTATACATTTTCACATTTCTATTACTGTCTGTAATTCTTATTGTATATCAGAATTTGACATCATATAATCTTCACGCGATTCCTTTGAATGGCTTTCTCTTCATTGTTTAGTACATTAATAAAACAATATTAATTATATTTAAATGTATTGTTACGCACACACTTTAAAATAGGATGCATGGATATGTCGTCAACATCACGAATGGCCCGTTTTGGAAAGAACAATTAAAATTGTTCGATCCTTTTCTTCCGAATTTCCAGGAACTTTTCACCCTTAGCTCTATACTAAGAGAAGCTTTAGAATCAGCTGTCGGTCATTACTTAAAAACTTTGCGGTAAATCATTTCTATTCCTTTTATAGTTGTATTATATGAAGTGAATAATACAATACACTAAATATATTAGTTTCATTGGTTTTAATTCATACTATACATAGTTTAGTTTTATCACTAAGTGTTTGTAATCAGTAAACAAATATTTTCATAAAAAGTACGGTAAAAATGCACTACAATGTACCCGACATTCAAATAGCATTTACTTACTTCAATACGTTCATACCAGGCTTGAAGTGACGTTTAAAATCATTAGCTGAAAATAACAGAACGCAGCGTAAATTCCATCTTACATGACGTCATAACTTCACCTTTGTTCTTTATCGATTACTAACAATGGTTGTGTTGAGGACTACGACACACTGAGGGATTTCATCCATGTAACGACACAGAATCGATGCAAGTGGGAACTACGCACATAAAGATATACCAAGTGGGACATCGAGCAATGTATAATAATTATTTTCATGCAGTTTAAGTAGATTTAATCAGCATATCAGAACTGAGGGGTAAATGTTCTTCCAGCAACTCCCCTTGTCTTACAACTTACTTTGTTTTTAACCAGATTTTTATCCATTCGTCCTTCGACACATTACATGAACACGTCACAAAAGATGCGCTACCCAAAGAATTTGGGGGAAATCTGGACTCCTTATCATCATATTCAAGTAAGTTTATATGCATTATAGTAGAACTAAAAATCAAGATTATTTTTTAAAACACCCACTGGGCCTGTCAAGGCAGGAAGAGTTTGATTTTTATATAGTAGTTTGAATGGCATTTATAGGTTATTAGATCAATATTATTATTATTATTATTAGTGATGCACTGTTCCTTGCGCAGGTTTACCGCGGTTTTAAATGCTGTCCTTCCCTTCTGGAAGCTGTCGGTCTCCGCATCCCTGCTCGGAATCTGAGAGATTTTTCTATGTTCAGTTTTAGCCCTTTGATCAAAAACAGTCCTTCTGCTAGATGCGCATCAGCTGCTAATGTCGTCTGCAGGGACTCGGACATATTCGAGACGAAAATTGTCACACTTCTTCACATTATATAATAGTATAATTTACTTAATTGATTTAAATTATTTTTACAAATAAGCTAATATATTTAGTTGCAATTTTCTTGTGTATTAACGTCCTCCGTATTAATGTATTTTATATTCTGCTTGTTTTACCTTTTGTGTTTTATTGTGTTCGTGTGCTCATCTCTGTGCTGTATCTGTAATTGGCCTTCTGGCTGTTGATACAGCACACTAATATTAAAGAATTGAATTGAATTATTATCTTTGCTGCTGGAAAACACACTTAAACAGAAATTTAATTACTACTGCCTTTTCTGTTACCACCAGAAATTACGATGGCACAGCTCGAGAAGTACAGGGACTGGTTTAAGGAAGAGGAGGGCTGATGCGTTAGAGTATTTAAAACTCCAGACCCTGCGTAAGAGAAGGCATTGCAGTGATGCACTGTTCCTTGCGCAGGTTTACCGCGGTTTTAAATGCTGTCCTTCCCTTCTGGAAGCTGTCGGTCTCCGCATCCCTGCTCGGAATCTGAGAGATTTTTCTATGTTCAGTTTTAGCCCTTTGATCAAAAACAGTCCTTCTGCTAGATGCGCATCAGCTGCTAATGTCGTCTGCAGGGACTCGGACATATTCGAGACGAAAATTGTCACACTTCTTCACATTATATAATAGTATAATTTACTTAATTGATTTAAATTATTTTTACAAATAAGCTAATATATTCAGTTGCAATTTTCTTGTGTATTAACGTCCTCCGTATTAATGTATTTTATATTCTGCTTGTTTTACCTTTTGTGTTTTATTGTGTTCGTGTGCTCATCTCTGTGCTGTATCTGTAATTGGCCTTCTGGCTGTTGATACAGCACACTAATATTAAAGAATTGAATTGAATTATTATCTTTGCTGCTGGAAAACACACTTAAACAGAAATTTAATTACTACTGCCTTTTCTGTTACCACCAGAAATTACGATGGCACAGCTCGAGAAGTACAGGGACTGGTTTAAGGAAGAGGAGGCCTTGCGAGTTGACGAGTCAAAGAGGCAGGGAAAAGCAAAGAACTCGGGTGACGTATTCGGATTGGAAGGTTCATTTAAGAAATTGGACATCGACTGAGGCGAAAGAAATAGCCCAACCAAAGAAAGGCATTCATCTCTCTCAAGAACTATTACCAACAAAGACCATCCCTCGGCCATTCCAGTCTAACACGGATATTGTTCAAACCCTTCCATAAAATTAACTCACAGAAACTTTTAAAATGTGCTTTTTTTCTGATCTCTTGTTTAAATGCCACATACTAAATGTGAACTTCAAGCCTGCGTTGTAAAATATATTATGGGCAAGCAGTTTTAAAAGATTCAGTGTTTGATGTTTAAGCCAGTCGTCATACCTATAGCACGACTGTCACTTCAGCGGGTATAATTTAAAAATATGTTTTATGCATTTTGTAGATCACTCACCATTATAAGGTTTGAAGTACATTCGCTCAATAACTGTAAATGTTTCACTGATATGATAATAAATGAATGGAGTATTTTATCTGCAAGCAATTAACCACTCCGTTTGACCAACACATGAAAGTTTTGGCTGTAATTAGCACTGTCAAGAGAAATATTTTTAAGCATTTCTCATTTCCAACTCGACCTACATGCTACGCCCATCACATCCTTATCAATAAGGACGAACATTACAGATCGTGAAGCTCCTTTCCCTCATTCTGAAAGTTCTCCAGGTCCTGTGTATGCTACCTTAGCAACAAACGCAAATCCTCGTGACGGCAAATACTGTGGCAGACCTATAACGCGATCTAAAAATAACACTGGAGCAAAGTGTCACTGTAAACTTCGCAACCTCAAAACATCGAGCTTTATTTATGACACAAGAACAAGTTACAAATTGCTGAAGGTAAACGAGATTCTTCGCTATCTGCCTGCTTATAAGAGCTACTATCCAGTCATCCGTCTAGTCGTTCTCATTGCACACCGTTGCTTTACAGAGGTAAGTTTTTATTAAAAATATTGTTGTACTACAAATTAATAGTCACCTACGAGTTAAATGAAAGAATTTGATTACATGTGACCATGGGTTTTCTGATCTTGTCTTAGTATTATCACGCCGACAGTTTGCAAATCAAACTGGTTGGTTACATGGTACCGAAAACTGAAATTTTCCAGTGGGATTTAGTAAGATGCAAATAAATACCGGCATTTAATGGATATTAAATAATTCGTTACATAATAACAATATAAATATTTTCATACGTTAATATCTTTTTGGGATATCAGCCATGTCAGAGCTACACTGACGTTTTGGAGAATTACTGTAACCATCATCACGGTAGAATTTGAAGTAACTGATCTCCCAAAAAGATTTCAGTACATTCATTCACCGAAAGAGGTCTAAGACCTGAGTAAATATTTTACAGCTTCCGCCCTGTCAGTGGCGACCATGTAACAGCTTTGAAACCGAAGATGGTTTTCTTCTGGGTAGTTGCGCCGTGTAGTCTGGTAGATGCTTACCGACGTTTCAGAGGTCCTTGCTGCCTCCATCAACAGGACGATGAGTGAGAGTTGGTAAATTTCTACCAGACTACACGGCCCTACAGCCACGAAGACACCATCTTCGTACTCACCGCCATGAGAATATCAAATTCTACTTAGCTTTGAAAGCATTACAGTTGGTGTAAAAAATGGAACATAATAATTATCCACTGTTCAAAGATGATAATAGTGTTACAGACTTTAATACACTTAGTTGGATATAACAAAATAACATTGGCCCTGTAACATGTTTTTTAAGGTTATCGAATTAAATCCATCAGATACGACATGCCACCCATAACAGCTGCAGAAGAATTTTCTAAGAATATTAATATGAAGCAGGAACACATTGAATACCTGAGAAACTGGATGTCGAAACAGCCTCACCTGCCGAGTGAAGTTACAGGTGATTAGAAAGTTTACTTTCTCTTTTTTCTTTCTTACTGTGTTCATATTGTCAGGTATATCGCCAGATTTTCTCCTAATTCCGTCTTTCGTAATTTCATCACATTTGAAGAAAGTCTACAAAATTTTTAAAATGAGAAGGTACAGCTGATTATTAAACTGTAAACGAACTAGATGACTGAGATTTGACTTCCGAGAGGGGTAATTACTTTTATCTTTACTACCTTTACCGGACTGGCTCTGGGGCATATTCAATGGATACCGAAGGTAGTATCCGTGGGGATAAAATGGCTGGAGCATGAAGTGACCATTGACCATCGATCCAGTCCCAAGGTTAAGGAAAGATGTTAATTCTTTCTGTCCGTGAAGTTTATTACAAAAACGTAATAACTCAATAGAAAAATAATAGCAAGCCGATCGGCGAAAAAAATATGGATCAAATATGGACTTATATTCGTCAGAAACACAAACACATGTTGGAAACCAAAAGATAAGTAAACAAATTCAACTTAATAGCTACAGAAAGATGCTGAAATTACTCATCTAGTGCTTCTTTCCAGCCCATTATGGGCTTTTGTCTTTCTTTATAAATTTTTGTCTTCTTTCTACACATTTTTATACGTTTCATAGGGCAATTACGAATGCTGTGTCAGCCCCTCGTAGGGCTTCTATCTATATAGGACAGCACAACACACAACAACGCAGCCATAAATCTACGACTGAAGTGGTAGATACGCCCACAATTCCAAGTGGTCGCGTGGCAACACTGACTTATATTAAGAATCAATTAACGTTAGTCGTTCAGACAAATATTGAAATCGGTAGAGGACAAAGTCTACGAAGTGTATAAATAGCAAGAATCCTATTTGAATAATTTATACACACTACAAACATTTTCAAACTATTTTATTATTTATTGTACCAGCGTAGTACAGCCAGTAAAAACTGGTGAGAATGAAATCTTCACAGCGAGTGATGCCAGATTGCTACCAAACGCGCCAACACAAAACCGACCCTCTGACTCTACACTCGCCAAACACAGCCTCCGTTAACCGCACCACTGGAGCCAATATAACATTGTTTGCATTTCTTCCTACCAGGGTCGCTACTATCATAACTTAATTTTAAAAAATTTCGTCATTCTACGAAAACAGCATTCACCCAACCAGTCATGACATACATTGACTTCAGAGTAGATATCCCTGCGCGAGAGATAGAAAAGTAGGCCTGCTTACGTAACCACAGGACTGTACAAATCTAGTTTTTCTTAGATGAAAAACATCCATTTATTAGATTTTGGCCTCTTAAATACTTGAAAACTGGTTTACTTTATAGCTGCAATAAATATCGGAAAATCTATAAAAGTCGTTTTAAAACGTATGTTACTACAGTATAAATAGCCCAATTTTGCCTAGTCAATGTCACACACAAGTGACCCGTGCAAAGTGTGGACTAATAAAAATAACGCAATCCCGATATGAAAAAACTCATCTACACAATTTAAAAATACACGAAAGGTAAACTCCCTTCATAACGTATCAACGCGGTGACAATCATAACTCTGTGTTAAAGCGTAACAACCATCCCGCATGTATCTCACAGTTTTACAAAATACCATTAATCAACTGCTCCCTGTAACGCGTGTGTTTTTGCAGGAAAGAAACGAATTGTTGAAATATAACTTTCGTAAGCTTTATGCTGTAAAGGTTCCGACTCGCAATATCATGCTGTCGTGGAGATTAAATTACTCTAAATCTTTAACATCGGTAACAGAATCAAGAAGCCTTAAATCTCCGGCCGCCTTCAACCGTCAATTCAACCAATTGGTCACGTCCACTTACAGGCCTGCAGTGTTCCAAGCTTCCCTCTGCAATAAACAGAGTCATTAGTGACTGATTTTAGCATCCAATTTTTGGGAATTGGCCACCACACAGATTCGTGAAACCGCTGGCGTTGATAATGGGTTATTTTATTTTATTTATTTAGTGTTCTGTCTGACGACAGGTCCATATGAACAGAATCCTTCCATCCTTTTCTCGGACTGGGACCTGTTCATATACGTTCTTGGCAGATGATCCAGAAGTGGTTTGCCATTGCCTTCTTCTGTGTGTGAATGGAGTAATTGTTGGGATGCCACGGAAAAACCGGGGAAGTCCCCGGAGGAAAACTCCGTGTTGCCTAGACCACGGCCTTGCCCAACACAAGTTATAAATTCGGGCACCGCCGGGAATCGAACCCGAGACCCCAGGATTACAAGGCCAGCGTTCTAACCACAAGACCACCGTGGCATGTGATAATGGGTTAGGTGCAGTTATGTTAATTTGTTTCAATAACCAGCCTAACATTTACCAGTATTTTAAGATATGATTTTAGATGCTAAATCATTTTCAGATCTCGCTCAAACACCTTTCGGGCGAGAGTATGAGAAACGATACATGAAGTTCACAGACTCTTTACCTTGGACTTACCAACCAAATTGTTACATGCATTTATTGTTTCCCTGTCGTGTTTGCTGTCTATGTAATAATCATTCTTCATTTACTTGCCCTGGTAATGTTAGGTAATTTAAAATCTGAATTTATGTTAGATAATATCTTTACCTTACATTAGCCTTCTACCAGCAAACTGGATCCCCCCCCAGTGAAAGTATTTTTCCTATCCCAGCAGAAACTTACAAGCGTCCGAAAAATATCTGGTCTGTAATATTCTATATCACGTGTTGGAGCATCAAAATATTTTTGTATGTATCCACAGACGAACAGCTGATCCTGTTTCTACACAGCTGTCAGAACCACCTGGAGGCCTGTAAGAGAACTATACAAGCATACTACAAAATTCGTTCGAATTCACCGGAAATATTTGGAAACAGAGATCCTAACGGGCATGATGTGCAGCAAGTTTTGTCCATACTGTGAGTAAGCTACACGTTAAAAATTGAAAGGCAGAAACTATGTACATTATACATAGGACAAACATCAGATGGAACACAGAATCTTGTCAGCACTTGCCCGGTTCGAGGAATGACCTCCCAGAAAATATCTACAATCGTTATACTTAAAGACAAGCACTGGCCTGGCGTACATTTAATAAAACAGCAGACTATAGAAATGAATACCTTTTTAACATCACGGATCAGTACATAAAACAAGGAGAAAAATCAATGCAGAGAATAATATTCGAACCCGGCATCCCAGTGTCGCAGTGTCTCTTGGAGCCGAATATTCTCGTCAGAACTTTGTTGTGTTCGCAATTTTTCTGGCTGTAATACCATTCTCGGGTCAAAATATTCTTTCAAGAACTTTGTTTTGTATTCTCCATTTCACTGATTATTTAATCTCTCTCGTGTTCATATATTCTCGTCAGAACTTCGCTCTGTGTTATTCTGTCAGAGTAATTAAAACAGTGAAGTATTGGGATGTACATTTACGTAATCAAAATGGGTGCCAGTTGGTATGTGCATGTAGACAAATACACGTGTGTGTTCACTTTACACTGGTACAGTTTCATTTCCGGAATATGCATTTAATATTTACTTAATTAACTACCTTGAGCGAGCCCTTCATGGGAAACGAAAATCCTTCAGATTGCCTTTTGCTATTTATGGACCCCGAAGATAAACATCCGACTTTCAAGAGCCCGCTATGGATCTATTTCATGAGCCATATGGATCAATTCCACGTTATCGTCCTATTTCTTTCAATCTCTGCTTTAATATTAACCTACAATCTACGCCTGGATAACCCAGTGGTCTCTTCCCTTCATGTTTTTCGACTTAAATCTTGCATAAATTTCTCATCTCTTTCATTCGTCTTCAGGCTTTGCCCAAACTATCACCCCTGAACTTATCACTGTAATATAATCTAGTCTAGTGCTCCTAATATACAGACGTCCTACCACATTACATTGTCGACTGTGGTTTTCTGGGTTGTAGGGTTGTGATGCGGTGTAGTCTTGTAGGTGGTCACCTACGTTTCGGATAAAAGTGTAGCCTCCATAATTAGTGCAGTCGATAGACAAGGACTACATGTTGTCACAATCCCAAAGACGACAGCAGACATCTTCTGCGCCATGAGAACCTCAAATTCCAGCTCCTAATTTGCTTTCATCCCCCGTAAAAGAAGAAGGTCCTTAAGACAGCGCGAGACAAACGTGTCCAACTAAATGACATGTAACTTTTCAGTGAATTTGCTGTTCTTCCGAAGAAGGACCAGCACGGGAATGCAGTGATGGCAGTTCGATTCTCGGATCTGGATGTAACGAAGTTCTCGCATTCAGGTGCACTCAAAACATATTTCATGGTTCAAGATGTCTTCATGCTAGAGAACGGTACAGTTCCTGGGTATGTCTTTCTGATGGACCCGAAGGGCTGTAGATTCGAACACCTCTCCAGGTTGACACTCTCTTATACGAAGATGTACGCCGAGTATATTCAGGTATCCGCCTGCCGTTTACGTCATTTAGCAATTCACCTAATATTCATCTTACAAATATTATAAATATTGTTAAATGTCCCTTCTGGACTTCATCCATCGTATAAAGTTTAAATCTCAGCTTGGAGGTAGTCTATTCTGACTGAGGGTTTTCCTCAATCCCTCCATGCAAATGGAAGCACGGTATTTTAATTTAGAATATAAAGGCTTCCTTTAGCAACTTTCCAATTCATTGCTCGTTGATCTTGTCATATTTCGACAGCAACTGAACACATCGTTAAATACACCAAGATCCTCGGGCGCCGAACCGTTGCTCGTCAATAAGACTGAGCTACCGCGAATCATTCTGAACAAAGAAGTAGCTCTGAGAAGAGATTGGAGAGGCCGGCAGAGACCGCAAGTTAATAAAACTGAACATGGTGCGTGAACCATTTCTGTGCGCAATGCACGTTAATACTAGTTGCCAACTACACTTTACAGTTTCTTCGCATCGTCGATACGTTTTAATTATTTACATATAAAAAGTTCCACAGTTTTCTGCCACGTTTTATCACGTTAATTACGTAGAATCACGAAACCGAAAGTGTGTATAGATTTCACCAGGTTACCATATTGTTCTTTTATGTTCTACAAATGTCCCTTGAGAAATGCTTTTTCGAAGACTTCTTACACAAAACATGAGGATCCTATATTAAATGACGCCAACAGTGTCTTTCTCAGGTAATACGTTAGCATGGCCACCATGTTAGTAATATGTAATTTAGGAAATTAAAGTAGAACGCTGGTTGAAGTCTAGTGGCATAATGTACGAATATAACTGTAAATGCTGGTACCATGATTCATTATAAACTGAAAACCGTTTTCTAAAGCTGACTAAGGAGACAGACACAAATAACGATTAAACCATCAGCCAAAGTTGTCTTACAAAATAACAACCGTCAGCTAATTCTACATTCAAACGTGGATATATATGAAAATGTCACCTCTATAAAGCCGACGAAGACCCCTTCACCAGTTATATCTAACTTGCTGACTTCCACAGGTTTGTCTGTTTCAGGACGCTTTCCCTGGCAATGTTGTGGCAAATCATTTTCTGAATGCCAACTACGTCACGAAGGCAATGATGGCTATGTTAAAACCATTTCTTAAGAGCTGCATGTCTAGAAAGGTATGGACTTGCACCGTTCTCCTTCTGGTCCACTAAAAGAGGCAAGCTGAGCGCAGTATTAGATTTTCAAGAAAGACTCTGCTAGATGCAGTTGGTTACCCAGCTTGCACGGTTACAGAATCGCAATATATGCGAGTAAGGAGTAATATGATAAATATATAACATTTTATATAATACACTAATTTGATCTTCACGCGGCATACACATTTTCGCATAAACGAAGTTTCTATTCATTCATAATAGTAGGATATAATGACATATGGAGTTGATAACTACTAGTAACTAAATTATAAAAAATAAATCATGGCGATACAAACTTAATATAAACTTACTTTCTAAAGTCATGTCATCGTTCATTCATTAGTAAATACTCAACTTTGCCCATTGTTTAAGGTATGTTTAGTATAAATGTCGTTCGTAGATTCACCCAGTTACATTTTGTGTCACAGCAGAATGTAGGACAAAATTACAAGAAACGGAAACAAAACATTATTTAAAAATGTGTAAATTTAAGAATTTGGGAAATAAACGAACGATTCGAAATTATATTCGTGTTGAAATTGATGGTACAATGAATTTGAGATTTTTGCTACCACTTCAAAAATTTTATTCGGTAAATTTATATCTGGTGAATATGTTATTTCCTTTCAGATCTTCATTCACACTTCGATGAATACGTTGTACGACCACGTCTCAAAAGACGCACTACCTAAGGAGTATGGAGGAAAACTGGATTCACTGACGACTTATCACAGTGAGTTTTCAAGAATATTAATTTCGTTGTTCATCGCATAGAAGCATGTTCGTTTCATGTATATATGTAAGTCTCATTTCATTACGTCCATGTTGAAATATCACATCGGGTTAAGCAAATCTACACAAAATATAATAACAATGAATACAATTTTCTTTGAAATTCATTTATATGTACACTTTGATTAGTACAAAAAACTGAAAGCCTGCTCATACCCTCACGTCGGTCAATTTTTACAAATGCATATTTCATCGGCATATTTAATTAATAAATCGAAATTAGAAATATCATCACATTCCGCTCATCTGGGCTTATGTTACTGAAAGGCGACTGATGGATACAGTAAGTGAAATAAATGCGTACACACTGCAGCGAAACACAAATAACCCGACTAACAGTGTAAGCAGTTAACATCTATCTAAGTAAATATTTAGCCAACGGTTTAAGTAATTAAGTACATATATTCATAAACAGGCGGGTAGATATACATGTACTCAGTGATAGGGAGATAGACATAAAGCGGCCTAGCAACAAAAGTGACCTTGACTCTAACATAACGGGGGAGGTTGGAAGAGTCTATTACACGGGGTGGACGTAATTCTGAGTTCAATTTTTGTACCGTACTACGTGATTACATGAGCCGGGGTAGCTCAGTCAGTATAGTGACTAGCTACGGGCTGGACGAAGGGGGCAGAGGATATTTCCTCTGGCCTCTGCGTCCAGACCGGCTCTGGGGCTCACCCAGCCTCCTCTACAATGGGTACCGGGGTCCTTTCCCGGGGGTAAAGCCGGCCGGGGCGTGATGCTGACCACTCACCCCCATCTAGTGCCGAGGTCAAGGAAGAGAGGAGCTATACCTCCACTCACCCCAAACGCCTACATGGCGTATAGTGGGACAAACTTTACTTTACTTTACTTTACTACGTGATTACTGTTGAGTTGAGTTTTAAGTGGGACACTGTACAAGCTATCAAAATACGCGGGTAGTATGTATTATAAATCCTACACTTGCAGTATTCCTAGTCGAAGAAGCATGTAAGTACTGGATAGCGCTCCAACCAACCGCCTAGATAAATAAGAAAATAAAAAAGGTGTCCCACTAAACGCCATGTAGGCGCTTGGGGGGAATAAATAAACCACCTTGCTGTCTAGATATGTAAGTTGTGACTGAGAAACAAGTTAATAACTACGGCACCAAGTGATTGCTATGACTGCCAGGCTTAAGTACGTGTGTAACGAATAGTCTGGGAAATTAAGCACCTAAGTAACTGGATAGGTAGCTAGCTTACTAACAAACGTCTATTCAAAGTAAGCACCTAATTAATCAGATAGCTTACAATTTTATTCCAATATTAAGACTGAGGAGCTATCTACATTAATATATAAATGGCCGACCTTTTGACTCACTACACGCAGAATGCAGTCTGCTTTTAGCCATTTCATTGTCATTCGACAGTGAGGGACGCACCTCGCCGTGCCTTTTTTTAGAACCCAAACGTCCATCT
Organism: Zootermopsis nevadensis; assembly: GCF_000696155.1. Next base: position 935,537 of record NW_019060809.1, on the reverse strand, counting down.
CCATGTTCAAAAAATGTCTAACCTATTTCATTCTTCACATATTCTCACACCTTATTTCAACATTTTCGTTCCACTAGTGGCTACCTTAAACAACGCATTTCATGTACCATGTATTTATATTGCATCTGTGCATATAACATGGTAAATTAATATGTTATGTTTACGCTATAAACCACCGAGTTCCTTGTTATGTAACATTCTAAATTATCGACTTCTGAATTCCTTCAGTCACCACTAACACGTCTCCTCCCAAGGACAAAGAGGACATCTAGGAAGGAAAAGTTGTTATGAAAACTTTGATTCAAATATTTCCCTCCGAGCTTCGTTTTGAAACGTCTGTGATGTGATTTCCCCTCAAGTTAAGATTCAACGCTTCACAAAACAAACAACTGGCAAAATGAGACGTCAGTACTAGCAGCAGTCCATACTTTAGACACATCGCGATATCGTACTTTGTCTCTCTCGGGCAGCGCCAACTGTTAATACGTAAGTCGAGATAGAAACACAAGAAATGCATAAGTTTTCAAGTGGAAACTCTAGGAAGACGACAAAAGATTCTGAAGAAAAAGACAGCTAGTTTTTGTCAAACGTATGACTTTTTAAAACTTCAACACACCGTGACAATCAGACAATCTCTATAATAAAACAGCACATTTGTTTCATATATCCTAATGAGCAGGTGAAACTAAATTTTCCACTGTTTCTGACCATACACTACGCCAAGAAGATATTTGGGGCTGTGATAATATAGCATCGCCTTGACATTTTATATTGTTTTAGAAACAGTACCTTCTCTTCATTTTTCTGAGTACTAGCATGTTCTGATTCTTAAGATATAAAGGTTCAGAAATTTTAAAACACATGGACGAAATGATGGAAAACTATATTCAAATACATTTCAGTGCGTTGCAATGTCAAAAGAGAGACAGAGATAGAGAATTGAAGGAAATTGTGTAACAGTTTACAGGAAATACAGTAAAATGTGAACAGCTGATCTGACTTCCAGGACAGGGCGGTTGCCTGCTTGACCACGCTTTCTTCATCTGCATAATAAGTTTCTATGAAAGAACAGGTTTCCCGTCAGCTGATCAGTAAATCGAGTGTTAAGTTCTTGTCTGCTTGCATGTACTGTGACCTTCCTGCCTTATTTGTTTATTTGTGGCTTGCATAACAAAGCTGTTATTATCTCAGATCAATGACGCAAAGATTAATAAATAATGGACTGGAAAGTTATTGATTAAAGAAGTTGTGATTTGCTTTAAGAACCTGTTCTCGCATTTGTCTTGAGAAATACAAAAGAAAAACGTCAGTTAGGATAGCCGATTTCCGGATCAAGATTTAAACCCGGGATATCACGAATACGAAGCAGAAGTGCCAACCACTAGACCTAACCTATGACATATCCATTCACCTATAATTCTAATAACTTACCTCAGTACGATCCATATTAATGTTACCAACCCACTTTCTGCTGTTAGAAGTTGTTTGTTTTTAAGAGGTTTTCCTACAAAAATTATGTTTGATTTCTAGAGATTACTTCCCTCATAATTCTAGGTAACCTATTTAAATCATGAAGTTTCATCCTAAATTGTTCGCTTTCTTTATCACTCTTAGGTCCAAATAGTTTCTTTAGAACATTCGTATTAGAACACTTGTAATATATGTTCATACTTCAAAGCAAGAAGCCATTACACACTGCATTATTGATGATGACATTATTATTATTATTGTCCCATCTCTTCACCACTTTATGGGGTATGTACTTCCATGTACCCGAGACAGACCTTGTCCCTAAGGTACATGGGACAGCAGCTATTTCCGGGATACATATTGTTTTTAGCAAGTGCTACGTGTATTATATAATTTTATTTTATGAAAGCGTCTTTCGGATGATGTTTGAAGTTCCCAAAATGGCGGTCTTCTGCGGTTCCCTGATGTCGTGTTTGCCCGAGATGTTGGCCAAATATTTTCTGAGCGACCTGGAGACAGTTCCTGTCGCTCCTATAATTATTGGGATTACTTTTGCTTGAACTTTCCACATTATCTGTATTTCTATGAGAAGGTCCTTGTATTTCAAATTGTCATTATTATTATTATTATTGTGTCTATTTCCTGCATTCGAATCGTATTCAAAAGCGGATTTTGGTATAAGCAGCGTTCTTTTTTTGTTATTTTGCCAATCATTTTTTATTATTATTCACACAGTTACAATTACGTTTTGGACAACTTGGAATTGAACATATTTCACGACAGGTAGCGTTACTTTAATGTTTTATTCGTAAGGACCTTTTATGAAGGCTTTAATACCGGTCTTTCGCTTTTGAAAACTGTTGGTATCAGAGTTCCAAAGACCTAAAAAGACTTCAATAATTTGTACACTCCGTTTCCAGGCAGCAAACGTCTTTCTGTTCGCGGTGCCTCAGCAGTCAATGAGATTTGTAACAGCCCTAATGTTGACGTGTTTGATAGCATTGTAAGATGTATCTTGTTGAAATCAATTAATTTGTAATTACTATATATTCTACCTTCGCCATTGTTACGCTCTTTCTACTAGAATATTTTACTGTGTTTACTTCGTGTATGTATTTTCCTTGTTACTCAGTCATTCTGTTTAATTAGCTCATGGAATTCTTGCACGTTAAATTAAGAAATGGATTATTAATTTACAGAAATGATGGTGGCACAGCTGGGTCACTACAGGAACTGGTTTCAAGAGGAGGAAACCTTTCTCATGGATGAGTCAAAGAGGCCTGAAAAGCAAAAGGACGAAAGAAGAGTACTCGACAATGAACATTCAACGAAAATGTTGGAAATTGATTAACAAATTCAAACAGCACAGCATAAAAGCTCATTCACCTACAAGTACCACAAAAAACAACTGCGCTTGATATAACCAGTCACAAGACTAAAGTTATTTGCTAAACAATTTACAAACAACAAATTATATAATTATATATATTACAAGGTACTGTGATTCTTAAACTGCGTTCACAAAAACGTAATTCCTTGATTTAACTAAAACCACCAGACACCACCTAATACGGAAACAGTGGCAAATCTCAAAAACTTTATTTATATTTTCTGCTCCAAATGATATCCCCAACAACCTCCTCTAGTATTTTACTACAACTCTGAATCATTCTGCGAGTGAAGTAATTTTTTATCAGTTACATATTAATCTAAGTTTAGATCCATAGAAAATAAAGAGCTACTATTTATGGCATACGAGTATACTACTTATTGCGTTCGGAATTATTATTTTAGCAGCCAATTCACTTCTTTTCAGCTACGTTCAAATACGACAATGGACACACAATACAAGAAAGTCTCAAAGGACGTGCTGCCTACGGAATTTGGTGGAGAGCTCGATTCGCTAGCGACGTACCATAATGACAGTGGATCATTTATTACAACACTAGTAATGCCTCCGTCAACGATGATGGGAAAATCTAAAGTAGTCAACACACACAGTAATAAATATTATCCTATAAGACCCAAGATCCGTCAACAGCATTGCCACTGCAACGGATATAACAACACACGCATTTATAAATATTATCCCATAAGAATTAAAATCCCTGAGCAGCAAACGATCACCAACCAAAAAAGCAAACCAACCACTGCTGCATATTATATGGACAGTGCTCGACATTATCCTTGTCCAACGCAAGCCACCTACCTCTCTAAAAGTGTTTGGTTGCCATTACACTGGCATCGAGAAATGGGAAGTTGTTACTCTTCAATAAGTAACATTCTGTTCCAGTTCCAGGAAAATGCCTGTTATTTTAAAAGAAGTGTGTCCACATTTAGGTGCTCCCAAAACGGTTCTCTGTAAACAGACATAAATTTATTTCACAAAATTTACAATTAACAACTCATTGAATGGAGTCCTTCGACAATTTTTTTTTTCTACTATAGAAAATGGGTCCAATCAACGAAAGTGTCAATCTGTAAAGAATGTGACAGCTTATAAATTCAGTTTCTCCTCTAATATTAAGGAGAAATTACTGTAATTTGTGCCGTTAAATGTTGTGTTTTTTTGTTGCACATGTTTTTGAAAGTTTGGGACAGAACTTTATTAATTAAAAACTTACTGCATGGATCACATTTAGCAAAATATTTTCAAAACACATTTTTATTTCGTTAAGCGAATACACGTAAACATGTCAAATGCCAAAAATGTCCGCTGACTGAGGTACATTCGAAGACACATACCACGTTTCGGGATTTGTTTTTATTTCCGTCTTCAGGTGATTGACTTTCTTTACACACACAGATATTTTATCGCCCTTATATTTATTATTATCGACAAAAAGAAAACATTGACGCACCAGCCCAGTATTCAAAACATCCCGGGTTCAGCCCCTACAGACGTGCACTAATAGCATTAATACTCCTTTAAAAAGCCGTTAAAACCTGCCAGCATAATGAAAACTAATCACTGGAAGACATGAGCAGAACCAACTCCTCGAAACGTCATGTATATCAAATATACTTCAGACAATGAACAATGTCCAAGGTAATATTCCTTTTTGAACTAGCAAGCTCAGTTTCTAAAGGAGATAAGTGACAACGGCTTTTCCAGGTCTAAGCTGCTTTATCCCGTTCCTTCTCCACGTCAGTGGCATGTGTAACTGACGCGAAACAGATGGCTCTTGGTCTCGTAGGGTTCTTGGGACTGGGGAAAGTTGGGTTCGTGGTGTACCGTCATAAACAAAAATGACTACGCTTTTATTTTCTCGGTCGATTTCTTGCCAGGGAGTATCAAGTACACGGGACGGTTATCTGACGTTATAGAGTCTATAATATAGACCACTGCGAAAGCGACTCACATATCCCAATCTTATTTTGCGTCACTTTTCGGAAATACCGACATACAACCAAACCTAGACCTCATTTCCACATGGCGCCCTCTGCTAACAGATACGAAATAAACGTGTAACATATAGTTACAAAACAGCCATTTCCGGAAGACAGGATATTCGAGAGGTAAGCGTTTTCGGCGAATAAAATATCCCGGGTTTGATCTCAATGGTCGCCAATAATTTTAAAATAACAATATGTCAAAGATATTTTGACCTAGGGAGGATGAAATAATTGAGGAATTTAGAATGTTACACAACTTAAAGCGGTGTGAATTACACAGGCCAGCTAGCACAGTGAGGTTAGTGGAACCTAGGAGGCTCCGATGGGATGGACATGTGGAACGCTTGGGGGAGGCAAGATTGCGTACAGAAGTTTGATGGGAAATCCTCTTGGAAAACAACCACTGGGCAGAAAAGGCATAGATGGGAGGATGACATCAAGATGGCTCTTAGAGAGGTGGTCTGTGAGGATGGAAAATAGAGTCGGCTCGGGATCGTGTCCGGTGGCGGGCTTTGGTGTTGTCGGTGTTGGACCCGCAGGTTCTGCTACCAAGGAGTTAGTTAGTTAGTTAGTTAGTCAGTCAGTTAGTACAATGACAACAATCAACATGCAATTATTGGTTTAAGCGCTCAAATATTAAGCGTCTCATTCACGTATACATGCACTTTGTTCTGCGGAACTCATTTAACATGTGTTGACACTTATTTCGTATTTTTGCGGTCATTTATACCGTGAAAGAATAGAAAGAATGTGGCATAAGAAATAGAATAAGAAAAACGGCGTATAGCAAAGTTGCATTATAACCACCTGTATATGTCCTGTTATCTTTCGAGTTACTTTATACTTCGTCATACTTTCTTCCTCGCTCACAAATTTCGCGTTGGTTTGCTCTACAATTTGTTGTAGAAATTACGTTGTTGTTGTTGTTGTTGGTATCATCATCAACAGAAACGACAGTGGCACAGCTGGAAAAGTACAGACTGATTCAAAGAAAATGAAGCCTTCCGCTCGGAAGAGTCAAAGAGGCCGGAAAAGAGAATGCGAGAGATTTTTCTCGAAATTGAATGTTCGTTCAGGAAACAGGACATCGACTAACGAGAAGCGCACAGTACAACCAGAGACGGCAGATTCGATACAAGTAATTTACGAAATACTATATGTAGTGAGATAAATTCCAAACTTGCATACAACATAGGCAAAGTTCATATTTGCATTGCTTAGTTATACACAAATCATTTTGATCATTGTGATTGTACGTGGATTTTAAGGATATAATCCTACATATAAGCCAATATTTGAAGGGAACGGAATGTGAAATATACGCAAGTTCTAGTCATGGTCTCACTTGGACTATTTCCTATGCCTGACGTCAAACAGGACATTAAGACAGGTAAGGAAGGCCACAAAGTTAAAATATCATTACAAACGACGGACGCTTCTACTCATTTTAAGGAAGTGAAACTAGGCTTAGTATACATATGGTCATTAGCGGCAGGCTTTTGATGTAGCTGAGTGCATGATTATGATTCAAAAGCTTTCCATATCAAATATCGGACTGCTTATTGTGATGGAAATGTGGGTGGGATTTCAATAGATACACGTCTATAGTGTAACATGAAACAAGGCGGTATTTGTGAAGAATTTTTGTGCAGTGCTAAACTTCATTCTTACCTAAAAAATCGGAACGCGTTATTGGAATACCGTTGGGCACGTCTTTAAAATAACGTACACGCTTAGAAAGGTACAATGCAAAATTACACCGTGAATGTATCTACACTGACAATCTATGACGTCAATGGCCTCTATACATAAACGAGTCACTTAAACAAATAATATGTAATGTAATCACGTGCTTATCAATAATGAATTACGATTATCGATTTATGCTGCCACGACGAAGCTAGTCGTATTTCGAAATTATATTTATAATGCATCATTTATTTTTTAATAAAAACAAGCCATATTCGTTGTAGAAATATAATTCAATCCGTTTTCAAAATACAATCAATGTTAATCTGTATTGTGCAAAATATTAAATACTGTCACAAACAACTACAAAAACTAACACTAAGCCTGTACGAACACAAAACTGAAAAACGCGAAGGGAGTTTGGTTTCGGAAACTCCATATTAACAGTTTCATTACATGCAGACTAGACTTCATATTCACTGGGCTTCATATTACAACAGCAATTTATAGCTGCTTTCGTTACGCGGCCAAGCCAAGAATTTGCCAACATATTTGAAAGAGGGGACAGCGAAAGAAAATAGAAAAAGAAGAAAAGAGAAAGGAATAATCAAAGCGATAAGGAAGGAAAGTCAGGAAAGAAAAGAGATAAAGAAGGAAATAATAAAGAAGAAAAGACAAATAACGCATTACAGTTTTTAAAGTGCGTTTCCGAATGTTCGGCAGGTTGTATAACTCAGTCCTATGTTTCTAACGTAACAGTTAAGTACATCCCCGAAAACGGCCTTTACCTGTTTGCCATATTTAGACTATTTCGCACTATTTTGTCGGGTTCCGTCAGTAATAAGTGTCGCTATTCAAGAAAGTTTGGAAACACTGTGTAACAGCAAGTTTTGCCTTACCTTACGTGATAGCAACTTATGACAGCAATGTGGAATCGTACCTGTGAACAGAAGAAAAAGTCTTAGTCACTCCGTTAATTAGTACTTATTTAGGTTTATTTCTAACTCCAATGTCGAACTTGGTCGTTGTTCATCTGGTCAAAAATTACCACCCTTCTATGAAAATGGAATTGTCCTTACAGTTTTCAAAAATCGTACAATCAGAGTTTATTCTGATCCACATTTTAATCCAATCTATAGGCACAATTCTACTTTATATAAAATTCAATATTACAATCCCATGTACTCCTAGGTCACACAAGTGGTTATTACATTCTGCTATACCGGTCTTCTTTCAAGCGCTGGGTATGGAAATACAGCGCTCCAGTAAAGTATGCTGTGCATCAATTGACTACGTGCCAGTTGCTGTTTGGTAATTTGAAGCCTTCGTAAACACACTGCAATGAAGCACAGTCACGCACAGAAAGGAAGACATGGAACAAGACAAAAGATGATGGGAAAAACGAATACCTGTATTAGATAGATATAAAGCCTGATATCTTGAAGCAAGAGTTTATAACGGTTGTACGGGACTGCAAAACAAAAATTCTAATGCACTGACCATTCAATCCACTTTGTATACGCTTGTCATGAATTTAAATTCAGAATTACAATACTGACAATTCTTTTATCATCTAAAATTGGCCAGACTACAATGATCCCATTATTTTGTTGTGGGCACCCCTTACAGAATGAAGTTGAAGGTACTGCAGCCAGCAACGTCCTGGAAAATTAACTCTCTGAACTGCCTGGTTGGAAGCGACGATGGGTAGGACCTCTGCTGCGAGGGTATAGAACTACAACACAGACATCATCTGGTCCAGTCAGGCAGACTCCTCTAATCCCTTTCTACAGTCCCAACATAAACTTATTACGAACTCTCTCCAGTCATATTTTATGCATCGTATCCGTTTTAACTCCAATTCCTTCATTCCCTTTTCTTACAACTCTTTTGACCCACACATGAAACGTACACAAGACAACTCTATCAGTTCGCCTTCCGATTTGTCATTTGAAATAGTATCGACCTGCTTACATCAGCGGTAAAGAGACTAACTTGTATTTTCTCGATTCAAATCTCACAATACGTATTCCACATATCATCACTTAAATTTCAAAAATATCTCAACCTTCAGAGTTGGTATCGGAAAAGCATTTGAAGCAGCCTGCGCCAAGTCAATTTGCATCCGCTTTCTTCCAATACACGAAACGCAATGATCACCTCGTCCTATTACACTAAAATGCTGTAGAATTAAATAAGTCAATACTTCGAACATTCGCCTTGAGGAAATATGATAATCGCTTCGCCGGCCAGGAAGTCCTCCGGCTTTTATTAAACTATAAAATTCATTGCCGCTTTCACAAAGCCTGTCAATGGCCACAACCACGAGTCACTTATACGCTGTACACACCCTCCTGCATTGCTTTCATAAGTTCTAACATTATCTTCATAACTACGCCTAATCTCCCAAGAGCTTTTCCCTGTAAAGGGTTTCAACCAAGCATTTATGCATCTCCCCATTCTTACTACAAGTCTCGCAGATAACACCATTTCACATTAAATCACCAGACTAAGTTTTGGATTAAGAACACTAATTTCGAAGTTTATAAATAAATTTCTTCGTTATTTTTTTAAACATCGTGGTTCGTAAACTCAAAGTATAAATAATGACTCACAAGAAATACTGCGACACCAAGCATTATTTTCATGAACCGGAAGAATTAACAGAGGCAGTCCTGTCACGTGCCACTCAGAATGGTGCTAAATAAAAGTCGGCCATTTATACACGTAACACAAATCTTCCAAACGTAATGAAAAATTAGCACAGTACAAGCGCAGCGACATTTACAATACGCACTTGGTCGACGCCAGTACTGCGTGTAGTCTACGTACCAGGCAATGCACTCAACACGTTTATACATATTAATGGAAAAGCACGAATTGAATTTCACTGCAAGAACCCCGCTGTATATTAAGCACATTGTGTGATATATGTTCGCAGAGTTTCCCCAAATACCCACCCCTTTAACTGATGATCAAAAGTTTGTGTAAACAGATTCAGGCAAATTGCAGTCAACCAAATATTCTGTATGGTTCCAAACATACCCCATAAAATATTCCGGAAACAAAAATGTCGCATACTCAGACTCGAATCATTATTAATACTAAATGGGTTAACTGTTAAGTGCTGGTTACAGACAATCAAACATGACAGATTATTATTATTATACTTCAGTACATCACAGCGTCTATTACAGTCCACGACTGTAATCTTGAGACTTGCGGGGTGAGGAAGTGGGGTGAAGGAGGAAGGGGGAAAGATAGCGTCTGCCTTTAACGCTACGGACTTCCTGCTTTCCTTGAAAGTCTCAAGATTACAGTCGTGGACTGTACACGTAACACATACAGAATGTCCCAAAAAGATGTAAACACATCAACAAGCTCGGTGACCGCTAGTCAGTTAGTTGCTGCGCGCTGTCAGCTGTGCCACGAAGCTATCGGTGGCCATTTTAACACCTCCAATAGATTCGTTAATTCACTAAGTACCAATGCTGATGTATGTAATGATTTGGTTCATTTAAATGTCTTTATTTCATTAACTGAATGCGTGTATACAGCTTTTTGGGACATCATGTGTATCAAACAATAAATACATCAGGAAACTAATTATCTCTAGCTGCTGATTACTAGTTTGTGTAAATTAAAAGTGCAAGATGAGTTTTGTAATTTGTACAAATGTTCTGTGTATTTACCACTTAAATCGTCATAATGTTCATTCTGTCCGTGTATCTATACAGACGTTAAATATAATTAGACTTCAATTTCTCTCGTTTTTGGACTATCCTATTATGTTCTTATGACAAGTTTCAATAATCGAGTACAGGTCGAGTACGGAAAATATTTTACGTACGTCATCCAGGTACAGGAACTGCGTTTCCAAAACCAACAACTAATACAAGAAAATTTATTTTTATTTTATTTATTATTTAGTGTTCTGTCTGACGACAGGTCCATTGTTCCGCCCAAAAAGAGTTCGCCAGTTTTCCCTATTCATAGCTTCTCGTTTTAACTCCTGAAACTTCATCTTCTTTCCTTGTTTGAGATCGTCATTTAGCTGTATCTGTCTTCTTCCCAGTCCTCGCTTTCCTTCAACCTGGCCTTCGATGATATCACTCAGTAATCCATTCCTTCTCATAATATGTCCCGGCCAGTTAGCTTTCCTTCGTGTAATCG
>NW_019060809.1:898700-922958 GCF_000696155.1 Zootermopsis nevadensis | reverse complement strand
AAGTCTCAAGATTACAGTCGTGGACTGTACACGTAACACATACAGAATGTCCCAAAAAGATGTAAACACATCAACAAGCTCGGTGACCGCTAGTCAGTTAGTTGCTGCGCGCTGTCAGCTGTGCCACGAAGCTATCGGTGGCCATTTTAACACCTCCAATAGATTCGTTAATTCACTAAGTACCAATGCTGATGTATGTAATGATTTGGTTCATTTAAATGTCTTTATTTCATTAACTGAATGCGTGTATACAGCTTTTTGGGACATCATGTGTATCAAACAATAAATACATCAGGAAACTAATTATCTCTAGCTGCTGATTACTAGTTTGTGTAAATTAAAAGTGCAAGATGAGTTTTGTAATTTGTACAAATGTTCTGTGTATTTACCACTTAAATCGTCATAATGTTCATTCTGTCCGTGTATCTATACAGACGTTAAATATAATTATACTTCAATTTCTCTCGTTTTTGGACTGTCCTATTATGTTCTTATGACAAGTTTCAATAATCGAGTACAGGTCGAGTACGGAAAATATTTTACGTACGTCATCCAGGTACAGGAACTGCGTTTCCAAAACCAACAACTAATACAAGAAAATTTATTTTTATTTTATTTATTATTTAGTGTTCTGTCTGACGACAGGTCCATTGTTCCGCCCAAAAAGAGTTCGCCAGTTTTCCCTATTCATAGCTTCTCGTTTTAACTCCTGAAACTTAATCTTCTTTCCTTGTTTGAGATCGTCATTTAGCTGTATCTGTCTTCTTCCCAGTCCTCGCTTTCCTTCAACCTGGCCTTCGATGATATCACTCAGTAATCCATTCCTTCTCATAATATGTCCCGGCCAGTTAGCTTTCCTTCGTGTAATCGCCTGCAGAATATTTCTTTGCTCATTGACTCTCCTCAATGCTTCTTCGTTGGTGAAGACATAAAAACATCTCTGAAGGTTAAAAAAATGGCAGATGAAATAAATGCAAGTCAAAAGAAACGGAGAAACAACATTCGGATGACAGAACATCAGAATAGTAAGAAAAATATTAGCCTCACATATTGAGTGTTTTGTTGTGATTAGAAAAGGAATTGGCTCTTCGTTAAAATTAATTCGACTTATCAACTCTTTTACTACAACCGTCGGCATATTGTGAATGAGGTTTAACCCTGGTCGCATCTGATGACTTTTCTGTGTTTATCACCATCCGGGAGCAGATAAAGTACAGCTATGCTTGTTGTCCAGCACTGAAGGTCACACATTTATAATAACACGTATATTGTTAAGCATACAGACAGATCACTAGCCGGATGCACAATCCAGGCCAGCGATACACATCCGAACTACTGCAACAACCATCTATCTTTATTACAAACGTTTATAAAACATGGTGAGTTACGATTCTAGGTAACAAGGTAAATTTGCATACACAACATGAATTTCACAAGACTCGTTTCATTCCCTCACACCATTTTAGCTCTACCTACTAACTGTCACATTCACCACACCATCCTCTCTCCGTGTTTATCGTTTCCTTACCTTTCATCCCTTCCTCCCTGTATCCTATTCACTGAGTAACTTTCTCTTTCTAACCGTCCGACACTTCTGTCGTCATTCCACTCTAAACCTCTCATTCTACGTCTCTTTCATAAAAATTCTTCCACCCGCAACTGGTCATTTGCTAAAAGGGCATCCTTCTCAAATGCAGAAACGCTATTACAGTTAATGAGCGTGTGGTGGAGTCGGGAACAGCACCATGGCAACAAACTACAGAGCGTCACAACATATTCTGTAACCTAGTTACAATGAAAACGGAGAGGTTTCCATTGTCCATACGTCTATTTATATGTCCTTTTTTTAAACTCTTAACTTAACCGACACTCATGGTTGCTGCATTATACTCGAGATAAAAACGCGTTGTTAGTTAAGTAAAAAATTCAGTGCTGTATTCGTTGTAACACAATTACGACAGAGTTGTTTGAAAGTTACACAAAGGAAAAGAATTGAGTTATTATTTCATAAACGTGAATAACACAATTATGAAACTAACAAAAACAGTTGTGATATGTGGTATATCAAATTACTTTGTATTGTGTTTCTGTACTTCGTCTGGGTAGACTCGTAAGAAGATACCGATGTTTCGGAGAAGCATACACTCTACATCTTCAGGGATGAAGTGGTGAAGGCTGGGAAGCTCCAATTTCCATCTTAGCCAGTATTTTTCTCAGAAAATTTGGTATCTACTTATGAGTCTACACGGATGAAGTGCATCGCAGGCGTAGAAACCTGAAATCTCATGTAGGCGTACTAGTTCTTAATAAACTCAGTAACTGGAAAATGCTTTTGCACATCTAAAATTCTTTGCACCTGCCACATTGGGGTAGTGAAACAGCTGGAGACATTAACGTGGAACGTAAATTGCTAAAATTAGTCAGCATCGAGTGTTTCAATTTTTTGAAGGACTTGTTATTTATCTTTAGACTATATAACGATTTCGCATTCTGTTGACAACATATGAAGGCATACTTTTGTATTTGAGTTTGAAAAATATAGTAATGCAGTGATAGTACTGAAACTAATGCCAGATACTACAGTTTCTGATTAACTGCACATATCAACACTGCAGGGAACAAACTGTGAATCACTAGTTACTGTTCTAAACAATTATTTTGTTCCATAACTGAATTCGTAACCCTGTCACTAAATGACATTAGCTCAGAAATAAAGCATAGGATTATTTTATGCTAAAATATATTGTTTTTGAGTGTTTATGAAACAATTTAACTACGTAATCAAAATGGAAATATTCATTATAAGAGGATAAGTGTAATGACGGCAATAAATAACATGTTGAAACTATTCAATACTGTAATACATAATGTTGACTCTCGTTGATGTAACAATATTTTTCACAAAGTGTTTAATTTTGTGGAATTTAAATAAAATAAACTATTTATCAATCCAATAGTAAGTCTTCATTAGTGCAGTTAGTTTTTACGAAAATCTGGTACTGCCCCATCATTATACAAACACGAAATAGGGGATGTGACCGGTCTTCATCACAGATCTGTCCGGGACGTGAGCCCTACCAGTCAACTATCACCGGCGTAAAAGTTAGCCCAACAATCATAACAATGTTCATATCTCCGGTAGAGAACATTATAAATGGCAAGTTTCTGCCCACAAGTCGAGAAGTGGGAATGTCGTGATCTCCGAATGCCAGACGAGAGTACTACGAATAATTTTAATCTGCAGACCACGAATAAAATGGTTTGAACAGCCTGTGTAACCTGGGAATGGGTTTAATGGAAGGATATGATATGATAGTTGGAGTATTTAAATCTATGGGTTAAAATATCGGACTTATATCAAGGGATTTAAGCATGAACTACTAGGCACCGTCCATCTCACACGTTCTCTCAGTCACCTGAACAATAGCGCCTAGTAGGTGAAATATGAAATAATGAAGTTTCTCTTTATGACATTTTCTCTATTCCGTCGTTCCAATTTATCTCGTCGGCTATTTGCTTTCCTGTAAGTTATATTCAAGCTTCGTTCTCTAAGCGTGAGAGATCACGTAAACAAATATACAATGCAAATACCAGACCCTTCATTACACTTGAACGAGGCGTTATAATGGCTGGGGTAATCACTTGGTCTGACTGAATTGTTTTAAAGGGGCGTCAGATTAGAATTTATATCGTGTGCAAAATTAGATGGAGTGACTCCTGTATTAACAACAAAAGGATAAGAGAAACTGGAGTGTGAAGCACTTTAGAAAAGTGTGGTCTAGACAAGCAGGCAAACCCAGAGAATGCACCTCTCATGAAGTCATCTTGAGAAAATGTCCACACTAGTTGAAGGCTTCCTATTCTCCTAACAAGTACCACAGACCCCGAACCCCGTTTCAAAATCCTTCAACTATCCACTAAAGCAATTTCCCACGTGGTTTTAGAAAGGGGGTAAACGAAAGAATTGATAAGCCTGTAGAACGGACAACTGCTTTCTTTCTTTTTTTTCTTTTTTGTGAGTTTCTATTGGCCCCAGTAGCATCTCACTAGGAGTCGAAATGAAGTCCTAACCTGGATATTGGATTTTTGGGCTTGTAGCACAGACTATGCGAAATCCTGAGTGGAAATCCCAAACAACACGTCAGGGATGTCCATTGGGTGTTTCTTGTATTAATGTTGATTTAAAACAAACTGACTGACTGACTGTTTAAAGTGCCGTACAGTAAAGTAAAATTCATTCTATGTCCATAAATGTGAAATATGACAAATCGTTTTATTCTTAAGTTTTATTTTCGCCCAGCGTCGTATCTCAATATAGACTCATAAATACAACTTTAGCTCTTAATCTAAATAAATCCTGTGGATTGAGTGTGTTTAAGTAATGAATCTGGGCGCAGGAGATATGACTCCTGTGGATTGAGTGTGTTTAAGTAATTAATGTGGGCGCAGGAGATATGATATATCAAAGAAGAGAAGAAAACTCCGAAACATGGAGCTGCATAAATTTCACTCTTAACCTAACATAAGCAATTAAGTCAAGGATGAGGTATGCTTAGCATGTAGAATACACGTGTGACATTACATAAACCAGTCCTTCTTTAGAAGCAGATACTCAGATATAAATTCACCGTTTAATAAAACCCTACAGTTCATTATCATGTTAAAACAACCGACTTCTGGACTCTTCCCTCAGCCAGATAAATTCAGTCTACATCCTCACACTCTCTTTTATCTCAAATTCACATTACGCATTCTCTCATCCACACTCTTGTGTCCCACGTCCTCTCTTAAACTGAGATTTATCGTCAACGATTCTATATGCAGTTGTCAGTTTCGGTGTCACGTGAGAAAGAAGTCAGTCAAATTCCGAGGCTGAATTTTATGAGCACGGCAATGAGAACAGCTGAAGAAAAGTCCATACTGATAGCACAGAGACTGTTCTTACACAGTTCAAACCCAGTTTCAACATTTCCTGCGCGACATAGCAAACGTCATGTTCGTAATAAGGAAACAAAATGTTTGATACCGGGCATGAGCAGTACATCACCTGGCGGATACCAAGGAAATTACAGACGAATCACTTCGGCCAATTGTGTCCACGCACACAACAAAACGCCACGTATCCCTGTAATTAAACTACATATATGATAGGCACATTTACAGTCTGCCTTTCAGTTCTAAACACGACAGAGCTCAGACAGATAGCCGCTGGCTTCCGACAGCAGAGACCCGGTTTCAGTTCCACGTGACTTCAAGTGAGAACTGTGGACGAATTGACACTGGAGAAATTTCTCATCAGAGTTCTTCGGTTTCCCCCCTGCTGATCACCATTCTTTGAATCACCCATCACCGCCCTGACCGAGCAGTACATCAACAAACCCTCGGTCCTGAAATAGAGTCTTCATCTCTGACGAGACATTTGGCGGGTTTCCGGGTATTGGTAGCTTTTCAATAAAGTTGTATATCTCCCATACTTGCCTGTAAAGCGCTGAATAATTTGGAAGGTATAAAATTTCAGAATTTGATTTAAATGTCACCTTGTAAACTATATGAAGGCACTGACTTAAAACGACGAAAATCCTTGTTAGATAGTCGGTGCCCCGTCTAAAATTCCAACTGCGTCCATCCTAGTAGGAATTACGAGTGTTACCGTTGAGCCAACATGTTCAGCATAAGCTCAACATCAGGAAGGCCAAGGAATGTAAATGTAATGTTCCATGTATTTACATCTCGTCACTGCATAAAGGTAACTGGTCCACTACACGCTCCGGAAAACGTATCTTTCTTTGTAAAAAAAAAATTCCCAGCGTTCGCTACGAAGAATACTGGTTTAGTACCGGAGCCAGTCTGGACATGATGACACGGAGAAAAATGCCCTTTCCGGCCCGAAATCGAATTCTGGTCATTCAGAAAGTAGTGGATCGTGGGCTCTTGAGTAGTGACGCAGTGCGACCAACAAGGTTTTGAAGGAACTCTTCGACATTAACAAGCTAAACACCGAATTCGGTCAGCAGGCCTGAAGAATAATAAAATGAAGAAAATTAATTAAATTCTGACCTTTGGAGTACGAACCTAAGATCTAAGCATTAACAGATACCAAGTTTTGTTTTCATGTGGATGTGTTGTACATTTTGTTGCCAAAAATTTATAGAAAACAACATTCTTGTTAGGTATTTAACCTTTCATTGCAAATTAAAACTTGTCAAAATGTCAGGAAGTTACGTTTATTGCAGTCAGGTGTAACAGACGACAGGTGTGGGAATGTATATGCCACATTTTATTGTGTCAACACGGACATACGAGTACAGTACAATGTCGCATACGTTAGTGATTTACAATACTGCAAACGGTCTAAGAGTTACATTGTAATTTTATTTGATATTGACTAGACATGCAGACCTTGTTTGATGGCGTGTACGTTACATAAAACTGTTTTCTGTTGTGGGAAAAACAGACTTAACAGGGTTTTGCAACAATAAGATATAAAGTGGAACGAACGATTTCAAACATAATTAAAAATTATAATAATTAACTTAGAAATTAGGCCTTGTGGCCTGTTCCAATTTATTGTTGCGCCTGAAATTGTGAATCAGCAGTGTTTCTCAACATGGTTTCGCGGGCCCCTTGTAAATACAAGAGTTCATGGTGTCGTAACACGGAGGACTACAAGGTATAATTATAGCTTCGGAACGTGAAGGATTCTTATCTTAATTGTTCCATTAAACTTAATGACTGTTACAGTATTTACGACAGATGAGGCAAAGGAAGATGAAGCAAAGGAAGTGGGTAGATAAAAATGGCTGAACTGAGTTGGAAAATTAAGTCCCACAAGACGACAAGAAATAAACACAAATATAATGCTTAAAAAATTTAAATAATAGACCAACAGACAAAAAGACATTACTGGTTATTAGAATAACAGCTTCTGAAGATGTGAAATGGAGTCTGTCATGTGTATCAGTAGAGAAACCTGTTGCTGTCTCTTGAGAACACAGTAATGAACCTTCGAGTTCCATACAAGGCAGAGAATTTGATCAACTAAGCGACTGCTATCTCTCAAGAATATCTCCGTAGTCTGGACTTAGTTATAAATCTGTACAATCAAATACAATTAAATACGAAAATGGATCTAAACTCCTAAAGAGAAAAAATAGAGCAGTGATATCTCTTCCTTCATAATTTGCAAACAAATAACATTCTTCACTATCAGTTACACAGTTACTTCATAACGCCCATTCGCAGTATATGAATGCAGTAGGTCGTCGATTTCTGATTTATTCGACGGAGGTACGTTGGTAGTACTGACTGACAGTAGGCTACTGCTCTCAAACCACATGGTGCAACAAACCACAACCATCACTTACGATCATAACGCTTATTTGCCTCCAACGCAAATGCATTCATCCTTCATATAATTATTTTAGCTATTCGTAATTATCCTCATCATGCATACGGGTCGGTGATTAAGTGTATAAAACGTAATAGAGTCACACATTAAATTAATAATTTAACTGCATTACGCTGAAATATTAGTTATGCTGTGTTTCAATTACTGTCACATTCCATACAAAACAAGCAAGCAGACTATCTAACACCACAGCTGTTTTGTGCACAACAGAGTCCTGTATAACTATGATTGCTATAATAATTTCAACGTTAATACGATTATCATTCGTGTTTCATGACCTTATCAAGCGTTACATATATTTTAGAATTAGGTACTTCTTAAAATGAAATGAAATCGTCATATTTAACGTCGCCCGAAGGTTTTTAGCTTGTTCACAGAAACCCATCACTGAAAGCTAAACTGATCCAGTTAAATTCAGTCTGCAGGTTCAAATCGCACTTCTTCATGACCCAGTTCAACTTCAGGTATAAGACTCCACAGAATCCACATTATGAACTTTACCGACTAAAATTTTGTAAGTAATTCTCACCCCCACGAATTATACTTCTTCTCTCACGTCCTCGTTTATCTTCACCCGTCCCTCACAATAATAAGTGACGTAATATCTACAGCCATCATTTTTTAATTCCGCAAATTTGAAATAGTTTTATATCTATGAACCAAAGGTTCCTTAGATCTGAAAGCCCTATAATAAAATGTGTAAATCACACACGAATGGCGCTACTGGTTAACAAAAATACCTGTCACAGGTTTCTTTTGAAAAGGATAAGAAATCTTCGATTTTTATAACAGGAAAATTCTTGACTATATGAGGATTATTTACTTCTCGAGAAGGACTGTTCTCCATGAAATTAATTAATGTTCTTCAAAACTTTGTTGTTTCAAGGTGTCCTTATTAGTATTTCTTAAGACGGGCAGTACAAGATAGGGTTTGTCCGTTTTTAAAAACCGGGTTTAAAAACCGGTTCTTTTGGATAAATATGTAACATTCGAAAACAGGTTTTCAAAATTTAAAAAACCGGTTTTAGATATTAGAATTAATATGGAAAAATTAATTAATTAAAAACGTTAATATTTTGACTTGAAATCGCCTCGGGCACAAGCATATTGTAGTAAAACTAATCTTCATGAGTCAGGCGAATGTTTGACATGCAAATCCACAAACGCATTCTATTTTTAATTTTCGTGAAAAATAGCAGTTTAGAAGAAATTATAGCAAAACTTGCTGCAATGGATGGATTGTCCATTAATAGCATTACAACAAGCAAGTTCATACGAGAGTCTTTGCAACAACGGGGATATTCATTACCAAAAAACAACTCTCGGGTAATGGATCTCATTCATTAGTTTTATGACAATGCCAAACGTGAAATTATAAATGAATTGGATTGTATTAAGAAGAATGGGAAAAAAAATTCTATAACTTTAGATGAGTGGACTAGCAAAAGAAATCGCAGATATTTGAATATCAACGTACACCATTTTGCGGAAGTTTTTAATTTGGGCTTAGTTCCAATAGCTAGTTCCTGCGATGATAAGAACACATTAGAATTAGTTTCTGAGGGGCTACAAATTGTTAACTTGGATCTAGCAAACGACATAGTTTATAATACATATTTTGTACGGATTTCAGTTATTTTAGTTTTTTATTTGGTTTTGTATAGATTATATTTTATTTTGTTATATTTTTGTAGTTCCGTAAATATTATATAAACTGAAAAAAATTAAAATAAGTATAAATATTTTTTAATGCTTTAAATATATTTTTTTGTTTTTTTGTAAAAATTCTAAAACCGTTTTAACCGGTTTTTTTGGAAATAATGGAATTCGAAACCGGTTTATTCAAAAGTCGGTTTTTGTATAAACCTTAGTACAAGAGTTACATGAATTTTTGCCATCCAATAAATATCAAATTTGACGAAACTCATTCCGTTGTTGATGTTCATATTAAAATAAAACAGACACACAGACGCCTCTTATAGGATACTGCAGATTAAATCAACCTTTTTTTTCAGTTGGTCTGTGTAGGATTTCTGTATCTCGTTTTTTCAAATTAAAATATTTTATAACAGATGAATTTCCTGATCTGGGATATCTTAAACGTATTTTATAAAATAAAAGGAAGCTCAGAAACGCAGTTTGTCTTCTAGTGGTGATCAACTATAATAAATTAGGAAATTCCGGCATAGTATGACGTTACACAAAAAAGGAGACAGAGAGAATGGGGAGGAGCGAAAAATCATGTTCTCTACAAAAACCATTAATCACTTTTAAACATCACTCATTATTTCAGAGAATATAATACAGAGCGCGCTTTCTGGATCCTTCCTGTCACGATGTGTTAACGACCATACCTCTTCAGCAAACTTTATATCCACTGCGGATTATAACTGGTTCACTTGCGACATCTCTGTTTGGATAAATAAATACACACCGTTGAAGAATAATAACCGCTGAGAATAAAGAGTTATGACATAAAGTGGTACAAAATTACGAACATTATTCACACACAAGCGTTGTCAAGAGATTTTATACAAATGTTTTCTAAAGCAGTGGTAAAGTTTCTTACTTAAACAATTGCAATCATCCAGCTTATTAACCCTCTTCAACGCTGAATTTAATTCAAAAAAATAATAGGCCTATCTTCTTTCGTTTCTCTGTTGGAAATGGTAACATTAAGTTCCTTTGATGAAAGATGGCAAAATGGAATCTTAAATCTGAGATAGCAGGTCAATTTATTCTGTTTACAAGTATACAAGAATAGTCCAATCTTTTTAAAGAAATATCTCGTTCACAGCATCGAAATGGTTAACGTGTTCCTTGTTGCTGCGAAACTTCAAGATGTCATTATTACGATCATAAAATAACGCAACTGAACTCCATCCTCAGATAGATTGGTCCTTAAAGAATAATGTTCTATAAACCGATGCAGAAATTTTATTTCTGGTTCCGATTTACCAGTCGCGAATCCTGGCCTAGACGTCAGGTCGTGCTCTGAATATTGTAAAATCCCTCCCACAAACGCGCCACAGTGCTTTTTATCTTATTGTTCTAATTAATATCACAATCGTCATTATTATGCCTTGAGGGGCTGCAAAAAGTAAGAAAACCATTAGTCAGAAAAGCTGGTCTCCTAGTCCAAGTTTAAACTACTAACAATACGAGTTTTAAGGGACGCATGCAGTTGTGTGTAGATCGTTAGTTGTTATCAGTCCGTCTACACAACAATTTTTTATTATAGTTTCAATGCTTGTTATGGATTCACTACATGTTTCGACCTTAAATATTCATCTTCAGATGGTTCTGTCTAGGTTGTTGAAACTAATAGATATGACTGCTAATTTGTATGCACATTTTCTGTTGTTGACCTCACCATGTAATGGAATGCGTTTAAGCGTATTTAAGTATTAGCCTCATAAAGCATAATAGGAGATGCGCTTGCGCTAACGGGATTTTCGTCGTGGCAAAAGTTCTTGGTAAGTTCAAACTAGGGACTATTTCTACTGATGGGAGACGATCCCATCAGGAAACTTGTCCTTTGTGATGGATGGATGTCTGTTACCACTATTCTTATTAATGGCACTGCTACTGCAGCCGCTACCACTACTACCACACCACCACCTGTTATTTAGCTTTCACACAGGAAGCCATATGTCTTACTCAGATTCAGAACTAATTCTGAAACAATGAATTATTTAGGTATTTGTTTGGATCCTTGGACAGGAGACAGACATGTCGTACAGCCTCCGTCTATACACGATAACACAACACAGCAAGACGCCAGCACAGCAGCCATGCCACGAGAAAGTACCACAATGATTTTCAGATTATCAGTCAATAAAAATAATAATTTCATCCATTCGTACCAGGAACCCAGAGTTTGATAAGTTTAAGACTGGAGTCACATCAAACTACGTGGCTAATACTTAAATGTGATGTAAACAAAATGTATACCCCTGAAATTTTCTGTCTTCTGGGTTATTGCGCCGTATAGTCTGGTAGATTTTCACCAACGTTTCAGAGGTCATACAGCCTCCGTCATCAGGGCCCTAATACTTAAATGTGATGTAAACAAAATGTATACCCCTGAAATTTTCTGTCTTCTGGGTTATTGCGCCGTATAGTCTGGTAGATTTTCACCAACGTTTCAGAGGTCATACAGCCTCCGTCATCAGGGCCCTGCAGACAGCAATCTTCAGACTCACCGCTGTGAAAACCTCAAATCCTACATGTATACCCCTGTCATAAACAAAGGAGAATCTCAATATTACAGCATATTCAAAGTTATGCAACGTAATTAGTAATTCGAATGGTTATATAAGACGGTGTTGCACTGTGTTTATATAATATATCATTCTGTAACGGACGGATGAAAGATTACATTAATCAGACAGTAGCGTAGAGACGCAAACAGCTTCACTGCTGTCAACAGCTGAGAAGTGAATGAGACAACCGAAACTAGTGGACCCTCGAGACAATCATTGCATCTCTACCTGCCTTACTACTCCCTCGATACAGCCTGTTTACAAAATGAGTTCGACTTATATCCTCCAGACGGGCTTTATTATATCAATAATTAATCTTACCTTACGCCGATTACAAAATGGAATAAATCGAAAGAGACATAAATAAATTTTCTCTCATTTCTTCTACGTTTGACCAGATATTTGAAGCAATCTACCAAATATTAGAGTAAAACGCCTGTTTCAAGTTTCTACCATCTTATACTTAGGCTGCCCAAATCACTACTAAAGTTGAGATTATACAGAATGTTCCAGTTGAAACGCAAACCTAACAAGAACAGCATCTATAAGCTTTGTCTTGTATCGATGTCACGAAACTAGTTGTTCTTAGTTCTGTGTTTGTTGGAAAAACTTGCAAAATAATTTTACGTCAGATGCTGAAAATATCCATCACCCTCGCGAAGACAAATACCCATCCTTTTTACCGTGTTTCATGCAAAACTGTGAAGTGTGTTTGGGTCAATGCTGCCAACAGTTTCTTTAATATTGTGTTTCAGTTTCTCCATGCATCGTGGGGTATTCCAATAAACTACTTCTTTGGTAAATTCCCATACAGAAAAGTCTGGCGAAGTCCGACGAGGGACATGTTTCCTGTAGCAAACATATTCTGTGTCCGAAACTTTGTTACGTACCAGTCGGCGTATTGTCTTATTCTGTACGCATTTCTCAATGCTTCACGAACATTATAAAAATGTAATGAGGATGAACACAAGTTCTGCTCGTGAATACACCACGTTTGCACCTGCATAGCTTTGGCAATTGCCGTTAGAAGCGGCCTAGCAATAGCTTCAATGCTACGGGGGAGGTTTGGACAGTATATTACACAATGGTGGTCCTACTTTTTACCACATATTGTACCATAGAATGTGATTTCTTTCTGGTTGTGTTTTAAACGATAAACTCTGTATTTAATTAAAATGCTTCATATAACTTTTTCCAATTCTTATATACTTATACTGCGTACATATTTCAATAATACTGTGCATTAATTCAGAATTTAAAGTATTTTAAAATTTAAATTATCGTTCAGGTCCATCTGCTGCCACTTTGCCTCCTTTATTTTATGTCTGCATGTGCGTTTCGGGCATTCCACCACCATCGTCAGCCAATTCATATTCGTACTACTTTGGATAAGGAAATAATTTATGAAAGAAGTTGTGCCTTCAGGTTGTTTGAAGGTATAGTCTCCTAAGCTACTTGAAGAACTGCAATTAAATTCAGTACTTGAAGGTTTACGAAAATACAACAGAACAAAATTACATTTAATTCACACAACAGAAACAACACGTAATCAGAGCAACTTATTTATCTGCAAACAGTGATACCTATCTCAGACAGTGATATATGTCTCAGAAATAAGAAAACATTTGTTAAAATTTTACAATATAGATATCCAGAATTTGTTGATTCATTTAAGTTCAGTTAAGATATTAATAACCAAAAGCCTTAAAGAAGTGCCCCAAGGATACTGTTTTAAGATATTTTGATTGGAAATAAGCCCTACGACTGTGTGTAGAACGTGGTGTATTTATGCAACAAATCTTTACAATGTTAGAATAGGAACATTTAGCAGCTGCCTACTATTGATATTCTGTTAATCCTATTTGGAGTAAACTGTCACACACACGATTAAAGTTAACTCACATTTACACACATACGCTTCAAACAAGAACATTCATTGTTATCACACATACGCTTCAAACAAGAACATTCAAATTTCATGTTATGAGCCATAGAAAATATAATGCCGATTGCGCTCTGAAATTAGGATGTTACTATATACAGCATAAATTCGTTCTAACCGAAATAACGTTATGCAAGAGTTAGGCTGAATCAAGGTTTCTTATAACAGGGACCTACTGCACTAGTAACTTGAAACGATACAAATCATTTGGAAGTTTCTGCTACAGCCTTAAAGTGAAACTGTCGCCCTGAAATTTTACTGGCATAAAATGCAAATTATGACACTTCGTACACAGAATTATACTGATGGTCTGTGAGGAGACGGAAATCGTCTGCTTTTATACATCCTCCAGTATAGCGTTCAAATCCCGCCAACTACGTTTGCAAACCTTAAGCCCTTTGAAGATGAGGGTTTGATACGATGCATATATGACGGGGAAACCAGATTTGTCTTTCACTGGAATTCGTGACATTAGTGTAAAATTTGTAAGGCATATATCTATCTGATTCCTTGGGAATAGATGTTTGGAATTAGTGGAAGAACATTAACAAACTCAGTGGTCTTGTTTTAATAGACAACAAAGTCAAGATTAACAAATCGGAGTGCACAAATAGAATATTAATATCATTTCAGGTCTTTATTAAACTGGTCTTTCGACAAAGAATTGAAGTTTAAAATTTCTGTTAAATAAAAATAGTTTCAATACTTCAATATATCATCTGTATGGGGTCGATGAAAAAAGCACAAAATTTTTACTGGAAAACCTGAAGGGAGGAGATCATTCAAAACATCAACTTGTGGGTTGAAGGACAATACTGAAATGGATCATACAGAAATGAAGTTTGAGGTTGTTAGTTGGATTCATCTGGCTCACAGAATGAGCCGGTGGCGGGCTAATGTGGGTTTCATAAAAGGCGGGGAATTCCATGGCCAGTCGAGTCTTTTTAATGCGTTTGGTATAACAGATCGCACGTTTCCTTATTCTATCATAATAAAATGTTTTCAATTCGGCCTTATGCAATTCTTGCCAGGTGTCTTTCAGCGACCGATGCTAACTTCAGAAGCAATTTCATCAAAGCTGATTCATCGGTTATACCGGACACGCTGGCAAATCTACTTCTTAACACGTTACTAGTGGATCGCCGCCCAGAACATGCACCGTCATTCATTCGCCATCCTCTGAAAATGTCAACCCATTTTCAAACATTCTTCCGGTTCTTTGGTTATCACAATAATGAACTGTCAATACTCCGTAAAATTCACTATCGTCCCAAATAATGTGTGACATGCAGAAATCAACAACTCATTCGTTATATCACGTCAGATACTAAGCTGCTCACTTGTTTCATGCTCCCTAGATAAATATATTTTCTCAATACTTTAAACATTAATTTATACGGTTCGCTAGAAGTAAGACAACATTTCGCATCTACATAAAACAAATGACAAAATCAATTTGTTACAACGTTACCCTCAGGTTTTCGAAATGTAAACGAGATAACATTTTTTCGAACTTGTAATTTCATTAATTTTCAAGATTCATTTTTATATTTAATCATAAACCTATGTTTATTATTGTTACTTGTAATTTCATTAATTTTCAAGATTTATTTTTATATATAATCATAAACCTATGTTTATTTTTGTCGTTATTAAATATACTTGGGTGGGATTATGCCGCTACCTGGTAACAATACCGTTCGAGAAACTGAAAATGTCACTTCTTCCCGTTTTACACCCAAAACGCAGTTTTCGATGTTGTAAGGTATAAATACATAACTATGTACTTATCTGCCAAAGTTTTTTTTTTTAAAAAAACGTAGATCAGATTTCAGGGACGCGATACAGAAGCGGGTCATTTTAAACCCCAGACAGAAAGACTAGCGTCAGATGGCTTTCTTTAAAACGTTGGGTGCACACAATTCTCGTGCTAATTCTTTGTCCTCTCATATTAATTCACTACCTTACACGGTGGTCTAGCGGTTAGAACGCTGGCCTTGTAATCCTGGGGTCTCGGGTTCGATTCCCTGCGGTGCCCGAATTTATAACTTGTGTTGGGCAAGGCCGTGGTCTAGGCAACACGGAGGCTTCCCCGGTTTCTCCGTGGCATCCCAACAATTACTCCATTCACACACAGAAGAAGGCAATGGCAAACCACTTCTGGATCATCTGCCAAGAACGTATATGAACAGGTCCCAGTCCGAGAAAAGGATGGAAGGATCCTGTTCATATGGACCTGTCGTCAGACAGAACACTAAATAAATAATAAAATTAATTCACTAGTTATTTTATTTATATTCAAGCAGAAATATTATACTAGGAGTTACTTTTACGCATTTTATTGAGGTATTTTATTAAAATTTCACACAATTCATTTAATGAAATATATGTCAAATAGGTATAATAGCTAAAACTATTATATATTTAAAATTAATCACTTGCTGTTGAAATTTTCCTAACGTAACAAACAAATAATGAACTATCTGTGGTAAAAGAACTGGAAGGATAACGCCAATAATACCACGGACAATATTAAACAGGACCCTGAAACGCTTCCCTCAAACTTAACAACGCTTTCCTGTAAAGACTATCACCAACACAGCCACTTCACCGTTTGATTACCTCCCACTTCCTTTCTAATTCTTCACACGGAAAGATGAGAGCAACAATATCAACCCTTACTATTCTTCTTTCATAAAGAAAATTTTCGCACTTGTTCACCCCATCCACTCCTTACAATCTTCACTCTAATTTTAAAATAACAAAGGTAACATTCACTCTCGACCTGTCACAATAAGAACGCAGGAAGTTTCGTTACAAATCTTTGTTAGAAAGCAATTTATTCTATCAATGCGCGCCAGCTTCCTTTACTTAAAGGAAAAAAGTAGAGGCACTCCCCAACTTACATTCTTTTCCCACACGTGTCAAAATTTCTGACCACAAAGGTACCGAGAAACTTTTGTCTCCTCCTTGAAGTGTATCGCTTCCTGGGAGACCTTTTGTACATGCGTCACAGAACACTCAAGCTCTTCATTGTACAAGCGTCTTAAATGCATTAATTGCAGCTTTTACCGCCAATATTATTTCGCCCCTGCTCCTTCACTTCAAATCAGGTTATTGTATAATCGACAGCGGTGCCGTATTTTTGTATTGGAGCTAAATTCAACGGTTCAGAAATTTACGTTACATCTGTCAAAAATCTTCTTCATTCTGTTCCATACAAAGAAATAAAACTAGCTAAATGCACAAAGATACGTATAAAAATAGAAATTGCAAGTCAGAAAAACGAACAAGCAAGATAAAAAATAAAGATACAAGCGAATATGCAGATAGATCGAATGAAAAATTTGAATAATAAGCAGGAGTACTCAGTATTATCAGGAGAACGAAATTAATTTACACTTTTCGTAGAGAAACCTCAAAACAGAGGATGCCACTACGCATACTCAGGCATAAGTTGTGAAAATAATATTGATTCCTTATTGCTTTTAAATGATACCATTAAACTGCATTTTACAACGGGGACTTGTAGAATGATTTATAAATGCTGAACACATGAGGGCAAGGTGTTCTCGAACAAGTACTAATATGATATTACCTACAAACTGTTGTTAAAGCCATCAAGTTATAAATTTTACAAAGCTTTCTTAATAAAATGGATAACGTTAAAAAGCAACCCAAATTTATATACGTGTCTAAACTGTATTTTTCTTATATTTGTAACTTAATTATTCTTAGTTTCAGCATCTGAAAAAGTGAACTGGGTTAATCATCGCCTTAATTGTTAAACGTTCCAATTAATCCTTATTCCAAAACTCCCAAACTTTGCGAGACGTTAGTTTAAAATGTTCCAAAGTCTTCGAACGTTTCTCAACCATATTAATGAACGGATATCAGTGCCGAAGGAAGACGATGTAAATTCATTAAACACAACCTTCATCTTAATTTAAGCATGAAAGGGGCCGGAGAAACTTTTTCAAATTTCATCCATTCAGGAGGATGAAAGGAGTAACGATCTTGCTTCTAAAGGGGGGCGGAGATAACTTTGTAGCAAGAGAAAGCAACTTTCTTATTTTTCACTCAACTGATATGCCTTGAGATTTCAGACTCTCACGATGGCGAGTATGAAGATGGCTGTCTTCTGGAATGTTACGCCGTGTAATGTATAGAAACTGACCAACGTTTCAGAGGAGCTTAATGCCACTCATCGCCCTGACAGAGGTATTAAGAAATTGTGAAACGTCGGTCAATTTTTACGAGGCTACACGGTGTAAGATCACTTTCAACTGATAAGCCATCTATAATAGCGAACCCTCGAGCACAGGGGCTCTAGTTGATTGTGATACTTGAGCTCGGGCTCGTAAAACCGTCCACACTTA
Organism: Zootermopsis nevadensis; assembly: GCF_000696155.1. The sequence continues at coordinate 904,964 of NW_019060809.1, read as the reverse complement.
AGGAGTCACACGAGCCGGTGTAGTCTGAATGTACATGAAGACTAGTCCAAGATAATGATGACGTTTCAAGTGGACGTACTCGCCTATTTCCCAAATAACTGACAGTTTCTATGCTTGAAACGCACTACACGGGTCTGTAAAACGTAATTCTGTGGTTAGAAAAGCTAGGTCCAAGATAAAAACAGCGGTTAGTCAGAAAATTTTGTGTCTAAAATAATGAAAATGTTATTTTGTTCATGTTAGCGTTGAATATAAACATCTTAAAGAATAACGAGCAAAAAATTAAGAAAAGAGTATTAAAATTAAGAAAAATTCATTCAAAACGCAATGAAGTCTGTTTCGGCGATAAGCCGTTTGTAAATTTTGTTACAATCCACCGTTTCGGAGGCTGTCTCTGACGCCATCATCAGGGCAGATCTGATGAGAGGTGCGAGTGAACGAAATAATTGGAAAAGCTGGCGAAACCATTCAGTCAGGAATTTCCACGTTAAATAACACATCTCGTGATTACATATCACACGTGCGTTTATGACTGCTGTGCTAGTTCTGTGTACCATTTTGAGCCCCTACCACGATTTTCAGTTTCCGTGTCAGGTCTGCCAACTATTTCAGCGGTAACTGCAGGCTTCATCTGCATTTACACATGTAAATCGGATGAAGAATTTCGCGTCTCGGGCTGATCCCCCGTAAAAAAATTTCGTACCAAATTCCTAAAAGGATTAATTGTTTCAGAAGTTAATTCTGAATTGGAACAAGCCACAAGGCCTAATCCGAAAAGCTTAAAGAAGAATTTCACGTCACATGAGATTAGTGAACTGACTTTACGCGCTGAGCCGTGTCTACCCCCCACCCCACCCCACCCCCTTCAACGTCTCGTCCCTTTCAAACCCGTCACTTTAATTAGAATCTAAAAAGCGGAGTTTTTCTTCCTTTTATGTAGAAAGGTATCGGTAAGGCCTTGATTAATGATTGAAACTTTGTTAAAAAGGGATCATTGAAGGAAGAAAAGGCCTTCAGTGTCTTCGTAATCAATTGAGTAGCATGCTCAGTATAAAGAACACGGCAAAGTAATATTGCAGCCTTTGGCCTGCCTTCAGAAAGGATTCAAGTAGGCCCTAAGTTAACTGTTTTAGCTACATACCGAATTTAAGTATTTTAATTGCTGATTTCGTACCGTGTGCAAAGGATTGAATAAATTCTGTCTAGAGAACCACTAACAGAAGTCGAAAAAAGGAACATAACTTTATAACAAACGCGAACAGAAGAAAAAGCTACCGAATGGGGAAAAAGCTGCTTCGTATTCCCACTCATCAAAACTTGTCACGAAAGTCCCACGAGTTCTTGCACTTCTCCGACAGCCCTAGGCGTATATAAAATATTGACCGTACGTAATATTAACACCTTGACCCCTAGTGTTAACTTGCTTCATCAATCAATAACTCTGCATTTTACACATAATGTACAGGTTCCTTAAGTGTCTCAGAATAAACAGCGATTATTTCCTCGAATCACATTAGCCGACTGTTCCTTGCAACGATGATGCACTTTATTTTCTTTAAGATAACTGAATTATTAAACGTTATTTAGGCAAGCTTTGGCTTCAAATGGATGAACCACAGGTTTTTAATCACGTTATATATTCAATAATTAATTCAGTAATGTTTTATTATTTGCTATCTTCTTGATTGCATTTAACTCAGGCAGTAAAGTAACTACAGGCTATAGACTAAATCAGAAACTCAGGCAGTAAAGTAACTACAGGCTTTAGACTAAATCAGGCGGTTCGATCCTAAGCAGAGGATGTTCTATTGAACAGCAATCCAGACGATTTCATGGCCAACACAACCTTCTACCAGATGGAACTGGCGGTTAAAGCGGGCGGCAACGTGGAGCTCACAAATCACATCTACATTCGTAGTGCCGAGTTAATAATGCATGGAGCTTTACTACCACGTCTCCTACACACTGTAATGTAGTTGCAACCATACTTCGTTGTACTTAGGCTCAGGAACAACCTCACCTTCACTCATCAGTCACAATAGAACACTAACGACTTGATTACTAAACCAAAAGTGTATGTGTGTTTGACCGTTCTATCAAGATGGGTGTTTCTGGATTGTTGTACCGTGTTGTGTGGTACAAGTTACCGACATTTGAGAGGTGCTTGCTGCCCCCATCTTAAGGGTGGAGGCAGTGAGCACCTCTGAAACGTCGGTAGTAACTTTTACCAGACTACACAGTGCAACAATCCACAAGATAGTCATCATCATACTCGCTGCCGCGAAAACTTCAAATCTGACCGTTCTCTGCAGTCACTTAGCAACTTCTCAAGCATTACTGACGGATGCAAAAAGAAAATTATCAACGTTATGGATGATTTCAGACTTTGACGACATTTCCAAGCATATGCTGATCGTGTTTTGGGGTGATCACACAGTGTTCTTGTAAGATATATTGCCAACATTTTGGAGATCCTTAATGTCTCCGTCTTCAGAACTATTTTCTGTTATTTTCCGTTTCCCGTGTTCTATTTCCTCTTCTCACTACCTGACAGTCCCACACCTTCCACCCTAGTTTCTCACTGTGCCAGACAGTCGACTCATTTACCTCAAAGAAAGCGATCGGCTCCTTCAATGTTTGTCTGTGTATCTTGCCGTGGGTTATCGCTCGACGCTCAAGTGGCAGACTTGCAGTGTTCTGCAAATATCGGCAGGGGCCATCGACGTCCGGTTAAGTGACCAGTCTGCTGTAATGGCATTAGCTAAGGAAGATAACGCATTATGTGCTTCCCTAAGCCTGAACTGACAGGGACACATGCATGGTAGGTGTGTATGCAAATTTAAGAAACGTCGTGAGATGTCGGCCTACAGTGTATAAATGTATGTACTGCAGTGACAGATGACAAACTGAGACAAATGGACACATCAGATCTCTAGTCACAGAAAACCTCATAATGACCCAGAATCTAATGATCAGACATGAGACTTAAAATATGATCAAATTACCCAAAATAGCTCCAGACAGGCACAGATTTTAAAGGACTTGAATATACAGTGCTCTGATGATCGAAACAGTAACAATGACCGAAACGTCAGCAATTCGACCCACATACACGCATCAAAAATTACTGAAAATGAGTACTCTTTGGAAAACACTGACTTCCAAAGGTGTTCTTTACGCCACAACACACACGTTGTTGACGCAATGATGTGATTCGAGGCGATTATCAAGTCCTATGCATTCTTGCCCTAATGCCATACCATTTTATTCAGACTGGATGCCTCAGTAGTAACATTGACCCTGATAATGCAGAAGGAATGCCCCAAAAGGATAAACGTCCCCAGGTCATGCACGTTGAGTATCTTCGCGAAAAAGATAACGCGTCAGATGTTCGTCGTTCACGACATACCGTGAAGAAAACCTAAAAATGGAATAAACAGCAGCAAGTATTCACTGTGTTTGAATTATATTTCTTTAATTCTCGTATAAACAGACTGACTGAAGGATTCATTAATTAATTAAGGTTGCAAATAGCACACAGACGTAATAGCAGTTTGAGTACTATGACGTAATTATAAATGTATCCGCCACATGCAGTGTCCCACACAAGAATTCAAACAATCTGTGCAATACACACGCATGTAAGAACAAAAGCTGAGTGCACCATGAAAACGGAATGTTCTTTTTTTCCTAAAAAATAAACATGTCAGAAATGTTTTTGCGTAATATTCCACATCACACATAAATTGAAATATTGTAATTATTACATTGTTCGCTCACGCGTAAAAAATAAAACGTATCGTGCAAATTAACTTAGAACCATTATGATGGCACATGCGGCCGGAAAAGGGTGAAAGGGGGTTAAGAGGAGTTAATAAATCTCAAGTCTCTCGTCTCAGCTTTGCGTGCGTTTCAACGATTTCCCATCTCAAGTCCAGAAAAAAAAGTTTTATATATATCTACACGTTAAAACTGCCTCTGCCCGAAGTATTACGTTTTGTGTCACAATGGTAATTTATTGTAACAGTTCTCATGCATTCCTTGTCTGCCACGTACATTCGTACAGTGACGGGCAGGTTCTTTATATAGCACAGTAGCATAAAACGTTTATTCACATCCTCACTCATTACTCTCCACTAACGAGAAAGAAAAATGTTCTCGAGTTAAAGCTGTCATTACTACATTAAAAACATTTCCACGCTTTTTTTAGTAAATTTCCTTCACTAATCATAGACTAAAACGACTACGAGATCCGCGAACCACATACGACCCTGGTTTTATTTTCGTATTGCCATCAACATGAATCGTACATTTAATATAATATATATTCGATGCACAAAATGAATCAGATCTATATTAAGCTTTTAATGAAAATGGTGAGACAGCTAAGTCAGTTAAGTGACTGGTCATGAACTAGAGATGATCAGGCTTCGAATATGGGGGTTCTTTCCTCTGCTATCACATCCAGAAAGGCTCTGGGACCCAAGCAACCTCCTGTCCTACAGACATCGGGAATTATTTACCCAGGGGTAAAGTACCTCTACACAGCCAACAACCTTCTGGCCACGGGGTAAAGTACCTCTACACAGCCAACAGCCTTCTGGCCGCCCTATTCCCAGATAGAGAGAGAGAGTCCTCGCTACAAAGCGAATACTAGAGGCTGTATGGGCCTCGCAGCTGGCGCTAATGTTGTTAACAAAGAAAAATCCTTGTCACTGTCGAGAATTAATCCTTGTCGTCCAGTCTCCTAAAACAATCAGAACACTGTCGATGTCAGTCTTTAGTCCTGAAGATGGGAGTAGTATATTCCTCCAACATGCACGCATTTACCTTCAAGTCTACAAGGCGTTACAACCCAGATGACCAACATCGATGGACATCTTCACCATCGTGAAAACTTCAAATTTCATACAATCAGAACATTACTGTAATAACATTTTCATTTTTGGAGAAAAATTGTCTAACAGAATGCTGAAATATTTAGGAGCAAGTAATCAGAACGATGCTCGTGTTCTTTTTCATAGTTGTACGTGGTCGGGATACATCTGCACCAAGAATCCGCCAGTCGGTTCAGTATTCATTCTGAGTCGGCACGGAAAGAGAATGGGAAGAGATGAAGAAAGAAAGCGAACACACACACACACAAAAACACTTATGAAAGAGATTGATAATACGTAGCGAGGTGAGAAGGAGGAGTGAATTTTAAAACAACCCTTTGTTATGGAATAGTGGGAATTATTTATGATCACAGTTCAGTAACTTGGGCTTAACGAGTCACTGAAGAGACCTCAAGAAAAGGTTTCCGCTGCTCTACGTATAGCACACACCTGCCGTTGAGTGATACTAAGTTAAACTTCCTCATTCTTACCCTACAGATAAATATGGAATGAGTGGGATATAAATTACTGGAAGGTAGGGTCAGAAAATATATAGTAAAACACGAGATGAATACAGAAATGGGAGAAAAATTAAAAAAATACGAAGAAGGTAGGAAAGTACGGGAACATACACACAGGTTTATAAAGAGGAGAAAGAGATAAAACAGGTGAAAACAAATTGTTTGGACAGGATGATAAAGAAAATGAAGGCAACACTTTGACAACAGTGAAGAGCAGAAAAGGGTGAAAATGGAGTAACGATAACGATGGAGAGATAGGAAGAGAAACTGAAGAAGAGACGTCCAAAGAGACAGAAAACATAAAAGAATGAAGATAAGGCATTACAATATTTGGACATGGAAGACCAGAACGAAGATGGTAGTAAGATTACGCAAGAATCATTTTTGGGAAGAAATTTCGAAAACTGGGGGTGTGGAAAGTGCCTCGAGATCGTGTCCAATGATAGACATTGATATTAGTGGTGTTGAAACTTAGAATTCTGATATCTGATTAAAATCAAGTTGTTCGCATTCGCTCGTTTCTCTGACGGACTAATTAACGGAATGACTGACAAATTTGAAAAAGTTACTGACCCACAAACAAGGAACTAATTGATAGTTATTTCACATTATTCTGTCCAGTACTAAAAATATTCGACATCTTTGACACTATTATAAACCGTCCGGGGTGGACATCGACCGGATACAAAAGATGAGCATAGTCATAGTTTGCCAACTTCGGAAATTCTGTTACCTGAACTGACCACCAATCAATTGCTGTTCTATAATAACAACAAAACACCTGGAAAGTACTGGATCTGCTCGTACTTTACCGATTTCCTGACTGCCTGTTGGTAGGTTGGCCTATGCTACAACAGGAACTAGGT
>NW_019060809.1:854140-885457 GCF_000696155.1 Zootermopsis nevadensis | reverse complement strand
CATGGGATATCGAGCTCAAGACACAATATTTTTGGAATTAGGGGACGCCGCAAGCTTTAAAAATCCCATCTCCTCCAACAGACGAGAAACCAACCGACTGTACTACAAGATGGCTCCACTGCAGTAGCCAGTCATCTCGTCTCTTCATTCTGTAGTATGGACGCTGATCGGATAATCCTACTGACCATCCTTTTTGTTCCCACAACGAAAAGTCCACCACCACCAAGAAGCAAACTCTGACTAGTATACGAGGTTCAGATGTATCTAAATCCCTGAAGCACGGTCATCCTTGAGAAGCTGATAGTGGCCCAGCTCTTCAATAAATTCTTCCCATTTTATGGAACCTAAACGTTCGTTACCATCTCCCAAAACGAGCATATAAATAATGATTCAAAGTGACATGTGTGAAACCCATTATTAATTAAATCGGCACTGACACCGTGTGTCCTTTCGTTCATGCAACAAGAAAAAGAATACTCTTAGTACATTTGTTGCTTTACCATATCATCTTTCGTTCTACAAAACAAAGCATTTCTTTCCATTTTGTTATTGTATATCTGATTTTCTTCAGTCTGCAATCACGTTATTCAGTCAACGCAGAATGAATAAATACAGCAACAAGTCCTATTCTGCATTCACAATGGTAACTGTGTTCTAAACACATGACAGAACATGGAGATAGACCAGTTTGACTCGCTGACTTCTAGATATCTTTACCAACCACTCCCTACTGCTCACACTTTTTCTATCCCACCTTTCTTATCTTCTTGCTACTTCTGTACTTAATCCTCTTGATTCCTCTATTCCCTGTTCTTGTCCTAATAACAGGGTGTTACAGATACTCTGTGCTGTTCTGTGTAACCACGCAAGTCGATATAAGGGCTTACGTTAAAGTAAACTGCTTCTGATACTGACTATAACTAACTGAAATAACCAACAGCATTTATTACTCATCAGCTGGTATTATATTAGAAGGAACAAACGCGTTTCTGTTCATAACAGACCAAACAATATAAGCGCCCACTTTCTGTCAATGAGCGTCATTTCACTAAAAGTTTTACAAATGAAATTATGTTTTAATAAGTTCAAGACATCAGAATTGGATGTTGTTTATAAGTTTTGTAGTTTTTGCCTATAATACATTTTAAACATTTAAAATTTGTTTAAAAGCTAGGTACATTTACAACACAGCACATCATTGCCCAGACTTCCTGATCGTATTTAACAATTTATCAGAGAGATTGCTATACAACTTGGATGACATACCTTGGCCTTATAAAGGTTGAAACATAACGGGATTTTATCCAATGCAACCGTGGTAACTGTAGTGTCATACTTGTTTCCGAACAAAGTGAATTATATTACAACGCTATGCAACCTAAGAAAATAAAATCATTTAATTTAATGTAATTTAATTTTATTTAATTAAATTTAAGTCCTTGTCGTTTTTTCATTGCATAGTGTATCCAGAACTATTCAAATGAACTTAAAACAGTGCATAAATTGAGTATCCTAAAAAAAAGGCGTGCCTTATTCCTACAGGGAAGTTAATTTTCTTTTGTTGTCAGTTGAAAAGTACGAAACAATGTTCCAAGAAATTTTAGCGTTCAAAAGTGTTTAAAAACTTCACAGCAATTTACATCTAACACATGTCATGTTCTCTATTTCATTTCAGTCTTTTGCCTAAGGAAATATTACACTAAAATGTTTTATTTTTAAATATGAATTATATTCTCTTTTAACTCCCTTTTTTAAAAAATTTACTGTTATCGAAAACTCCTTTTATTCATTTTACCAAGTGTTTGAAACAAAACGAGTCAGCCAATGACCCCAAAGAATTTCCATTTCCGCTTACACACGCATCAGTGCATACTCATGGCGTCACAAAGTAAAAATTGCAAGCAGCAGATTACTACGCTCCTGTGGTACTAACAGGCCTACATATAATTCACCTGTATAGTCGTACTACTATACGAAAATGGAATCATGTTTCGTTCTTTAAACAAACGTTCAGGGTGAGTGACCTCCGTGGTTACATATAACCGCGTCACAAACTCTTTCGGGATTAACCCTTTAAACCTAAGCGGTTACTATACACACCAACTGCTTCAATTACCAGAAACGCTGCATTTTGTAAATATGCGTTTATATGATTCTCCCTGTAAACAACGATTATTTCCTTAAACAGCGTTAACCAAATGATCTTTGTAATGGTAATGTGCTGTGTTTTCTTTGCGATATGGGCTGAATTCTTAAATATTATTCCAACTAATTTAGGTTTAAAATTATTACTATATTCTCACCAGAAAGACGAGTGGGCAGTGCCTCAGAACCTTCTAACCTTCTAACTGTAAGATGCTCTTTATCCTCCCCCCCCCCAAAAAAAGAAATAATGTCTCACACTTCTCACCACCAATTTTATCTTTGCTATCCTTCCTAACTCTCTCTCTCTAGTTTAAAGAGTTAAACTTATACTTCAGCTAACTACTAATCAGGGAAGTTGTGTCATGATGGTGTGTAAAAGGCTTCCAACCAAAAATCCATTCCGCCATTCGACCACACTTTGACCCATTTCAATTCAGTACACAACTTATCATGTTCCTCCACGTTACATTTAAACAAGTTTTATCACCATGACATTTCAGGTTCTCACGGTGGCGAGAATGAATGTGGTGTTTTCTTGATTATTACGCCGTGTAGACTTGTAGAAATTTACCGACGTTTCAGATATGCTTCCTGCGTCCATCATCATAAGACAGCCATCTTTAAGTTTGTCATCATTCCACTTACGCCTAGGTCTGTGTCTTTGAGGTCTTGTGAACAAAATTTCGTATGAATTTCCAATTTCCCTCATTCTTGCAACATATTTAAAACATTGGGGGAGAGGAGGTGAAGCTCCATGTAATCATTTTACTAATCTGTCCCGGCTGATAGTACAATTACAAAAACAGTTATGACAGTTTTCAGTCACTAAGCATTAAATTGGTAGATGGATTTTATGTAATATTTTTCTCTGTTTCCAAATGACCATAATGTCTATCCCTGCGTTCAAATGACGTCTAAATCGTACCTAATAATTCATAATACAAGAGTAAAAGCGTTGATCGAAACTGAGTTATTGATAGGTGCACTCATGACGTCAACAGGGTTTTGTACGTAAAAGTATGTATGACTGTTAAACTCTATTATTCACTGATATTCAATGCGAACTAATAAAAAATATAATACATTGTATCAAACTCATTGGAAAAAAACTGGTATTCATTGAGAATGTGACCCGAGCACTTTTTATGGGACGTGTGAGTGGAATGAGGGAATATATTTTTGTACCCAAATGAGCACTGCCGCTTCTAGAACAAAACGAACGGAAACGGATCACACAGAATGGAGAAGAGATGGCGCGATGAAACGGAGTAAGGGAACCAAATTTATAGTTGGAAGAAAACCCAATTAAGGCGTCCCTCTGATTCACAAACGTGTGAGGTTCTTTGTTTTTAAGTGAATAAAAAGTAATAATTGATGTTGGAACGGAAATAATATTTCTTATGCAACAATTCAATTTCGAGTTCACATACAAATGTGTGTGTGATAGTAAAAAAGCAGGTAATGATGATTTCTGTCTTCTGAGTTGTTGCGCCGTGTAGCATCAGGGCGATATCATCGCCCTGATGACGGAGGCAGTATGACCTCTGAAACGTTGGTGAATATCTACCAGACTACACAGCGCAACAAACCAGAAGACAGAAATCTTCATACTCATCGCCCTGATGACGGAGGCAGTATGACCTCTGAAACGTTGGTTAACAGCTACCAGACTACACAGCGCAACAACCCAGAAGACAGAAATCTTCATACTTACCGCTGTGAAAACCTCAAATCATACAAAGCAGGTAATGCCGTATTTCAAAAAGCATCAGATTTAACGTTTTACCAGGCTCTGGGTAAAGAGAAAAGGACGTGACGTATTTCCTTCTACGTGTTGCTACGTCGTGTTTCACTGAGTTCACCTCTATCAAACTTAGAAGAGTTATTCATCTAAAACTACAGAGAGCACATACTTGTAGCTCAACCCCTATTTAGAGATAAAGCCTGGTTAATATGTGAAACGTGCATCCTTTATCCAAAAATACACTTTTCACTATGGTGTTATTAATTCACACTATTGTAGTCTAATTCTTTGAAACCGGTCATGTAATATCCTGATAATGCAAAAGATTAACTAGATTTGTCTCCATGCCCTCTTTACGTCTTAACGGTGTAGCTTGTGGGGTCTTCTGGGTTTTGGCTCCCTGAAGACACCATAGAGATTTTCCTCCGAAACAAAGATAATTGTAAGACCGCACGGCCAACAGCATTGGTTCTTGAAAGAGTAAACCAGTTTTTCACAATAACTCAGGTCTGTATAAAATTGAAACATAAGACAAATTTCACACTTCACTGTAAAGTATACACTGAACTTCTTGAACGTTATTTCTGATACAGCTGGTATCTACGTATTACAGGTCTCTTATTCTTCATCTTTGGGTCATCCTACGAATTTTCTTTGTTTACGTATCACAGATTTAGACAAATGACAACGTTTACCACCAAGAAAAACTATTCCCTAGCACAGAAGAACACAAACAGTTGTTTAAAGGTAATGGCTACATTGTTAAGTGGATCCAGGCGTTTTATTTACACCCCATGATACTTACACAGGCCAAATGAATAGAGCAAATAACCTCTCCCTGCGACATATAACACTGAAGAGTTTACTTTAGTCCTATTAAATCGACCAAAACATTAAGTCACCATCTAAAATTATGTCTTTACGCTAAAACACGACAGCCATTTCCTTCCTTTGTGTGAAATTCGTTGTGTCGCTTTTATCTGAAGTTAGTCTCGGTTGTACGTACAATAATAGTTGGTTTAGAAGTTTAAGATGAAGTAACAATTGAATTCAATGTTGCGAAGTTTAACAAAAGGCAAGAGAAATTCATTATGGTCACATTGAATGAGCAGAGAGAATTACTTCACTGTGGCCGTAATTAGGATTTTAGCAACTGACCTGATATTAAAAAATGACGCCAACCACAGACGGTATGTTTTAAATAAGCAGGCTTTTATATCTGCAAGGTGCAAAATTTCCTTATCAAAAAAGAGAGACGGGCTTATGGTACTACCGCATCAGTGTGCGTGTCCCGTAATAATTTTCTAACCAAACGATGGGCTTTTACACAACCTGGAATGAACAACCAGTCTTAGATGCTACGCGCCTGGTTCCTATAAACTTCACATGCAAAATCATGCAACATTGTATTGTTTATAAAATGCCCCTATCTGGTTTTGAACTTGAACACTTCCCTAATACCGAATGGACTACCAGTTACAACATAACATGTCAGTCAACCGATCCACAGTTTCGTGCTTTAACGAGCATTTGTTTCTGAGATCCACAGAAAGCCAAATACTTTGATTGCTCATCCCTCCCTGCTTTCCCTGCCCCAAATTGTGTCCCCATCTAAGCCCGCGTCATCGCCCTGATGACGGAGGCAGTATGACCTCTGAAACGTTGGTGAATATCTACCAGACTACACAGCGCAACAAACCAGAAGACAGAAATCTTCATACTCATCGCCCTGATGACGGAGGCAGTATGACCTCTGAAACGTTGGTTAACAGCTACCAGACTACACAGCGCAACAACCCAGAAGACAGAAATCTTCATACTTACCGCTGTGAAAACCTCAAATCATACAAAGCAGGTAATGCCGTATTTCAAAAAGCATCAGATTTAACGTTTTACCAGGCTCTGGGTAAAGAGAAAAGGACGTGACGTATTTCCTTCTACGTGTTGCTACGTCGTGTTTCACTGAGTTCACCTCTATCAAACTTAGAAGAGTTATTCATCTAAAACTACAGAGAGCACATACTTGTAGCTCAACCCCTATTTAGAGATAAAGCCTGGTTAATATGTGAAACGTGCATCCTTTATCCAAAAATACACTTTTCACTATGGTGTTATTAATTCACACTATTGTAGTCTAATTCTTTGAAACCGGTCATGTAATATCCTGATAATGCAAAAGATTAACTAGATTTGTCTCCATGCCCTCTTTACGTCTTAACGGTGTAGCTTGTGGGGTCTTCTGAGTTTTGGCTCCCTGAAGACACCATAGAGATTTTCCTCCGAAACAAAGATAATTGTAAGACCGCACGGCCAACAGCATTGGTTCTTGAAAGAGTAAACCAGTTTTTCACAATAACTCAGGTCTGTATAAAATTGAAACATAAGACAAATTTCACACTTCACTGTAAAGTATACACTGAACTTCTTGAACGTTATTTCTGATACAGCTGGTATCTACGTATTACAGGTCTCTTATTCTTCATCTTTGGGTCATCCTACGAATTTTCTTTGTTTACGTATCACAGATTTAGACAAATGACAACGTTTACCACCAAGAAAAACTATTCCCTAGCACAGAAGAACACAAACAGTTGTTTAAAGGTAATGGCTACATTGTTAAGTGGATCCAGGCGTTTTATTTACACCCCATGATACTTACACAGGCCAAATGAATAGAGCAAATAACCTCTCCCTGCGACATATAACACTGAAGAGTTTACTTTAGTCCTATTAAATCGACCAAAACATTAAGTCACCATCTAAAATTATGTCTTTACGCTAAAACACGACAGCCATTTCCTTCCTTTGTGTGAAATTCGTTGTGTCGCTTTTATCTGAAGTTAGTCTCGGTTGTACGTACAATAATAGTTGGTTTAGAAGTTTAAGATGAAGTAACAATTGAATTCAATGTTGCGAAGTTTAACAAAAGGCAAGAGAAATTCATTATGGTCACATTGAATGAGCAGAGAGAATTACTTCACTGTGGCCGTAATTAGGATTTTAGCAACTGACCTGATATTAAAAAATGACGCCAACCACAGACGGTATGTTTTAAATAAGCAGGCTTTTATATCTGCAAGGTGCAAAATTTCCTTATCAAAAAAGAGAGACGGGCTTATGGTACTACCGCATCAGTGTGCGTGTCCCGTAATAATTTTCTAACCAAACGATGGGCTTTTACACAACCTGGAATGAACAACCAGTCTTAGATGCTACGCGCCTGGTTCCTATAAACTTCACATGCAAAATCATGCAACATTGTATTGTTTATAAAATGCCCCTATCTGGTTTTGAACTTGAACACTTCCCTAATACCGAATGGACTACCAGTTACAACATAACATGTCAGTCAACCGATCCACAGTTTCGTGCTTTAACGAGCATTTGTTTCTGAGATCCACAGAAAGCCAAATACTTTGATTGCTCATCCCTCCCTGCTTTCCCTGCCCCAAATTGTGTCCCCATCTAAGCCCGCGTCTTGTTCCTGAAGCCTCGCAGCATTTATGGATTGGGGTACAGCTCTCGCGTTAAGTACTGTACTTCACTAAGCATTTAGCATCCAATTCACTGCTGAGTATCGAAACTGTAACATAATAGAGACACATGCTAGAACGGCCTAATAAACATTTCTAGTAATTTAAATATGTTATGAAATCAAATTATTCCCTCTCTTGCGCATTTTTATATTTAAGCAGAACTGTCTGTTTCGAGTCAGGTTCTTTCACCCCATATTTTTTAGTTCTTATTCGTGAACAACCTACGATACTTCTATTCCGATTGGTAACCCTGTCTGAACTCCAAGGTTTAACATCGCTAAGCCAGAGTTCGCTTCAAAATGTTGCAATATTAGTAAAGGAGAAACATATTTTGCCTGCCTAACTGTATTGTTATGACAGATCGCTGAGGATAAAATATCCAGGTCTAGGGGAGGCGTTGTTACGTACGTAGTCTCGTTGTAGTAGATTATACTGCCTGATGCCACCATTACAGTCTCCCACAGAGCAAACGCGCTTGAATGTAAATTTCGGCATGTGACACTTTCAAGAACTCGACAGTCACTTTCGAAATCTGGGTGTGGATAATAAATGTGCCACTTTGGTCAATTGCTTCTACATGTTGTGTTATAGACCGAACCCTTCTTTCAGGGCAATATTAAATACACGTTTTAAGCAATGAATGCAAATTTTTACACGATGTTGAAACTAAGAGGGGAAAGAGGGGCTAAAAGCGTTTGTAATTGTATTTCAGGTAGTCTACAGAGCCTGCTAAATTTAATTAATGTCTTTCACATGAACCTTTTCAACTTTAAATTTTCTCTTTTAAAGATATAATTGTACTGATAACACGATAGCAGTGAATGTACGCAATAATACAAAGATCAATTATTGGGGAATCTGATAACGACTTTTTCGTCTGGCATTACATTCATTAGCTCTAGAAATAGTAAGTACATGACAAGGTGATAAGGCATCTTAAGAATTTCTCTCTTGGTGTTATGACAACTGATATACAGGGAAAGATTGTAAATAAGGGTTTCATTTCCACAGTGCCCTACAAAACAACTATGAGGATTTATTTCTAAAACAAACAAGCTTAATTGTAAATAAGAACAAAAAATCAATTGACATATACCGTAGTATTAGCATGTAATTTGTTCCATTTAGTGCTACTATGTGAGAGTGAAAGAAGATAGAGAGAAACAAGGTAAGGAAGAATAGAGAAAAAAACAGAAAATAATTAGTGATATAAATGAAGACGAAATAAGAAAAATAAGTCTGACAAAGAAAAGCGAAAATTAAAGAAAATTTAATGAAAGAGGCGCGAACACAGCTCAGAAATAAATACAAGAAAGGAATAAAGAAGTTCAGATTAAAACAAAGAGCTGGGACAGAAATACCGACAGTCGCAGACAAAAGTCAAATTAGATCGCGGATTAAAAGATAATAATTGACGGATTTTCAAAACCACCCTTACAATAGCATCAGAAAATAATAAAACTGATACATGAAGACAAATTCTGGATAATTTCTCTTCAACTTTGTACCCCCAAAGTTGTTGGTGTATAATTCAAGTTATACATAGTATATAATCTACATCTAAAATAAATTAAATAAATTAAATCCAAAAAAACAAACAACGTATTAAATAATAAGTTTTAAATGAGTGAAAGGATAATCAAGCTATTAAATAACAAATATATTATTGCCTATCATATAAAAATTAATAAAGGAACAAAGGTATTTTAAATAAATAAATAAATAAATCCGTGGTGTAACACCTCCAGAGAGCCAAAACCGACTAGCTTGACTGCTGGCCTCACGTTCACATGCCTAAGCAGAGGTGAACGATCATTCAACCAGACAAAGGTATTTTAGCAAAGCAAATTTATATGTTTAAATCCCGCCCAATAGTGTTCAGTCAGGTTCCAAAGCTCTATGTGGAATAAAATGAAACTAGCCGCCCAGATAAGAATCGCATAAAGGAAAGAGAGAGAGAAATGGCGCTCCCAAATCGAATGTCCTTACGTCCGGTTCTCCTGTGGCTAACCCTAAATGTGGCCCTGATTATTCAGTGTTTATCATAAAAAAAAATTAATTTCACGTACCCCCTAAGATGTCTTCGCGTACCCCAGGTTGAATACCACTGGTGTAGATGAATGCACAATTTCGGTCAGGGAATCTCGAATGAAAATACCGTTTGTGAGACCCGGGCGTGAATCAGAGTTTCAATTTAAAAAACGCGATAAAATGAACTGGCTTAGAATTGTCTGACGCCAAATATGGTAATAAGCATTCGAGGTTAAAAAAATTCCTGACTAGCCGAACTATAAAATAAAAAAATAATTGCATCACTGAGTTTGTACTTGATGTCATGAACTTGGAACGCAGATGGTACGAGTTACGATCATCCACTATACCTTGGTGCTTCAGACGATTAAAAACACTGAAACACCAACGTAAAATAGGCTACGACCAGCCCTATGCATGTCATTCCCATGTAACCGTTAATAATCATCCCTCATTCGACAGTACATTTCCTCTAAATCTGACAGTGTTTCGTCGACCTCCCGAATGTGAAGCAGTACACATTAATTAGATTTATATTTCATGCCGTGTACAAATTACAAATAAACCCTGTTTTCAGAAATTTGGCAAAGATAGATTTGGGTATTGTATAAAATTTAAAGGTCAGCAGTCACTAACTCCCAGAACTATTCATTAGTTAATGGCACAGGTGGGTTTGCCTTTTATTTAATCCATAATATGCTTTTTTATCCTGAGACCATGGAGCGTTACACAGCAAACGGCATTGTAGCCAGGTAAGCGGTAATGTTTCTGTAAGCCCCAGGGCGTTCATAACAGTGATGAAAACAGACCCAGGATGAGGAATGAGGCAGAACTCTGAATTCCCCGTTTACCTGTGCTGGCCAACACAAGCAAATACCAGATTAGAACAAGCGACCATTAACATCGTCATTCTTAGTTTTATTGGTAACAATAATACTAGATACAGTACCAAATTTTTGGTGGAGTTGTGTCGTTTTTCCAGAAGCATGGTTACTTTTGAAGTACCCATACGGACTGAATAACGGTATGGTGGTCGGAGTTTGATGCTGAGTGTGTCACTTGACGACCGCCGAGTGCAGCACTCGGGGAAACAAATGAACGACGCGTGCAACTATCCTTGAAACACGATCGAGTCAAATAATTTACACATTTTAATAAAGGGAAAACTTGTGGTTATACAACAAACGGTTAAAATGGAAATGCTTTTAAAAACCATTCGAGTACACAAACAACAAGATCAGTTTTAAAATCCAACATTCGAAATCCAAGCACAGTTCAATATCTCGACCAGTCTCCTTTGTCATGAAAAATGGATTTCTCCTCCGCGTGGTAATGAATATGACCGTCTCCTGGGAAGTTGTGAGTGTATTGTTGTAGAAAACAGTCGATGTACCTCATGATGGAGGCAGCAAGCACCTCCGAAACGTCTTTCGATTTCTACCGAAGTACTCGGATCAACATCCCAGAAGACATCTCCATATTCGCCGCCGTGAGAACTTGAAGATATGTATGAAGATCTATCCGCAGGTAAGAGGACAATACTGAAATGGATCTTGACTAAGATGTGAGGATCTCTAATGGCCCAGGATAGGAACCAGAGGCAGACTCTTGCGAACACGGAAATAAACACAGGGTTATACAAAACGGAGGAAAATTTTGTGACCAGCTGAGCGGCTACAAGCTTCTCGAGGAGAATTTTTATTTATGGAGTTAACTAAAATTGCATTAAAAGACAAAAAAACCACCGCTGATATTTATTAATATCTACTTTGTTAATTTAAGTATAGTACCCATTAAACAAGCAGTACTTTCTATCATCAAACCCATAAATTAAATATAAAGATCTTTCAATGTTAGTAACGCAAGTAGTCAAGATATTTTCTGCTTTTAAAATACATGCAGATTTATCAACGTGTTCAGAGAATTTTACCAGTGAACCATAGGTTTCCTAACGCAGATAAATCTTCTCCAAAGGACATCACACTACAGATACATTTCAATAACATACCTACACCTACGCCTAATGCTGCCAAGGGTGATTATTCCCTTCGCTTTTCTGACCAAAATATTCTACACAGTTTTCATTTAAATATGTGTTCTGTATGCCACTCCATTTAATTACTTTTGCGTCGAGGGTAAGAATTATGATGGTTGTTGCACTTTTTCTCAGCCTTTTGACACGGTAGGTTTATGAATAATATCAGACAAGCATAAGAACGCCTTGGCAAGTCTATCCTGCCCCCAGCACAATGCTGGACCCGCCACTCAATTCTTAATTCAAGGGATTTCTTTGATAAACGTAACACAGGGATAAAAAAATAGCTTGAAAGCTTGAACTGGTTTCTAACAAGAACACAGAATTAAACGGATTGTAGCAAGGAAGTGATAGGGTTTTGTACTAGGATTACCACCACGGGCTTAGGGGTGGCATGTTGATTAATAGACGCCCTCTTGTTGAACACAGTACTATCCTCACTACGCTGTATAAAACTGCTGCAGAACCAAGTTGCGCGGTGTCATTGTAATTAAGAGAAAATAGCGAAGAATTCACGACTTAAAACGGAGACCGTACAACTGTGTGCACAAAGTTGGGTTGCCTTCTCATGATTCGTCAGATGAAACGATGGATATCCATCCAACTTTCAACCGTTCTTAGGCGCATCCGTAACCCTGCAGAGCGCCCACAAGCGCCGCACTGTCAGTCTGTCTGTATGAATAAATAACTGGTCTTTGCTGCCTCCATCATCAGGGCGATAAGTCATCTCTGCTACACAAGACGGCTTATTAAAGAACGCTCAGACTACATAGCATCGGATGGTAGGACGACAATGAATTGGTATAAAGAATATGCAAGGAAGCAGGTGTGACTTAATTCAAGGTACTGTTCCATCATTTGCCAGGAGAGTCTGAAGAGAAGCACAAGGAACTTCACTGAGGATAGCTGGTGTCCGAGCCGAGATTAGAAAACCGAACATACAGAATACAAGGTGAGTGACTACCAGCCGGATACGAGGTTCGGTTTTACGGACACTGCAATGAACCAGATTGGGATTACCACAGGACTAGGAAATTTAACGCTGCATTTTCAAGGCACTCTATACTAAGCGTTTTGCTTGTAGTCGCTTCAATGTGGGGGAATTTTATTTGCGACCAGAGTAAACATGGGAGGAAAAAGCATTTAAAACGCGTCATAGTGCAACCGATCTGAAGACTGCTTAACAGCAAGCATCCTTCTTCACCCACGCTAGTGCGTATTTGAGTTGGCAAAGAACAGTTGCGAAACTGGGCGTACATTATACTGCGATTAATAACTCGTCCGATAGTCATTAAAGGGGATAGTGTACAGGCCAATAAACCACAATTCACAGTGTCACGATATTTTGTGTCGGCTTCCCTGCCCGTCTTGTTCCATGCCAGGGTACAATGGTCTTGAAACAGAAAATGCCTTAAATTTAGGTACGGAATATAAGTCAAAATTCTCTTATATTCCTTATATTATCCATTACTACAGTACATTCATAAAAACTATTATAACTGCTATTACTGAATTCATAATATATAATAATTTTCTATCTTTTGGTAACCAGTGACAGACTTTACGACAACCTTGGAAAAATATTTTATTCCGTAGGGACGTTTAGCCCGTCACAACAAAGAGTTCCCCTGCATACAGCGTCCCGCGATGTGACACTTAAACATGTTACGAACCCTGAATAATAACGTCGTGTCGTGATTATATCAAATTTACATCAGTCTGCCATGGGCTGTCTTCTTGACGTTGATAAACTGTGACCTAGTGTCTGAAGCTTGTAACGAGGTTAATCAAAATGGTGAACATCATCAATACCAGAAGAGAGTTATGTCCTTGTTGAATTCTGTTACATTTATATGTTGATTATGTTGGTTATGTTACTAATATCAATGTGAAATTAGCGCTGTTTGCCGGAAGTTTAACATAAAATGCAATGATGCAAAAATTAACAGTTCTTAGGGGGACGTAAATTCTTTTGTCCCAGTCAACAACCATACAATAAATGATTGGTATTCAACAGCAGTCAAGTGTATAGGACGAGCAAGGCCTCTGCTTTGTCTGTCTGATTGCCGAACTATAAGGCGTACTGAAAACACTATGCGTGGAAAGACACTGGAGAAAATACCTAAATGCGACTGAAGTAAAGAAATCATTTGCAGAGAAAAAACAGCAAATTTTCTCTAAAAAATCTACAAATTTGTTACTGTAGCGGGAAGATTTATGAAACCAAAATAAAAATAATAAGCCGTACTTTTTGTCATATTTCATTTGTAAAGCGAAGAGGTGCCACTCGTGGGAGATATGAATGCGTATAAACCTTCTGTTAAAGAACTTTAAGTAAATATACCGCTTGGAAGACAGGCACAGATGGGCGATAATATTAAAATTGGTCTCAAATAGAAAAAACAGAATGGGAAGATGTGGATTAAATTTATCTTTCTCACCATATGGCCTTGTGGCGGGCTCCAACGAAGACGGTAATGAATCTGCAGTTTCCATAAAAGGCAGAGAGTTTCTTGAAGTTCTTAATTCTTTCTACACTTCGATTTTGCTTTATCGTTTGCCGTATTGTTGTTCATATAAAAAAAACATGCTTATAATGGAATATCAAATAATAAAAACATATTTCGGACTCGGGAAACTTTCGTTTAACATCGGTACCGGTACTTCTTAAAAGAATATGCATGCCATCTTTATATTTGATTCAAATCAAATGTTAGAAAATCCAGGTAAAATTCAGTGAGCAGCTAAGACGGCTTATTAAAGAACGCTCAGACTACATAGCATCGGATGGTAGGACGACAATGAATTGGTATAAAGAATATGCAAGGAAGCAGGTGTGACTTAATTCAAGGTACTGTTCCATCATTTGCCAGGAGAGTCTGAAGAGAAGCACAAGGAACTTCACTGAGGATAGCTGGTGTCCGAGCCGAGATTAGAAAACCGAACATACAGAATACAAGGTGAGTGACTACCAGCCGGATACGAGGTTCGGTTTTACGGACACTGCAATGAACCAGATTGGGATTACCACAGGACTAGGAAATTTAACGCTGCATTTTCAAGGCACTCTATACTAAGCGTTTTGCTTGTAGTCGCTTCAATGTGGGGGAATTTTATTTGCGACCAGAGTAAACATGGGAGGAAAAAGCATTTAAAACGCGTCATAGTGCAACCGATCTGAAGACTGCTTAACAGCAAGCATCCTTCTTCACCCACGCTAGTGCGTATTTGAGTTGGCAAAGAACAGTTGCGAAACTGGGCGTACATTATACTGCGATTAATAACTCGTCCGATAGTCATTAAAGGGGATAGTGTACAGGCCAATAAACCACAATTCACAGTGTCACGATATTTTGTGTCGGCTTCCCTGCCCGTCTTGTTCCATGCCAGGGTACAATGGTCTTGAAACAGAAAATGCCTTAAATTTAGGTACGGAATATAAGTCAAAATTCTCTTATATTCCTTATATTATCCATTACTACAGTACATTCATAAAAACTATTATAACTGCTATTACTGAATTCATAATATATAATAATTTTCTATCTTTTGGTAACCAGTGACAGACTTTACGACAACCTTGGAAAAATATTTTATTCCGTAGGGACGTTTAGCCCGTCACAACAAAGAGTTCCCCTGCATACAGCGTCCCGCGATGTGACACTTAAACATGTTACGAACCCTGAATAATAACGTCGTGTCGTGATTATATCAAATTTACATCAGTCTGCCATGGGCTGTCTTCTTGACGTTGATAAACTGTGACCTAGTGTCTGAAGCTTGTAACGAGGTTAATCAAAATGGTGAACATCATCAATACCAGAAGAGAGTTATGTCCTTGTTGAATTCTGTTACATTTATATGTTGATTATGTTGGTTATGTTACTAATATCAATGTGAAATTAGCGCTGTTTGCCGGAAGTTTAACATAAAATGCAATGATGCAAAAATTAACAGTTCTTAGGGGGACGTAAATTCTTTTGTCCCAGTCAACAACCATACAATAAATGATTGGTATTCAACAGCAGTCAAGTGTATAGGACGAGCAAGGCCTCTGCTTTGTCTGTCTGATTGCCGAACTATAAGGCGTACTGAAAACACTATGCGTGGAAAGACACTGGAGAAAATACCTAAATGCGACTGAAGTAAAGAAATCATTTGCAGAGAAAAAACAGCAAATTTTCTCTAAAAAATCTACAAATTTGTTACTGTAGCGGGAAGATTTATGAAACCAAAATAAAAATAATAAGCCGTACTTTTTGTCATATTTCATTTGTAAAGCGAAGAGGTGCCACTCGTGGGAGATATGAATGCGTATAAACCTTCTGTTAAAGAACTTTAAGTAAAGATACCGCTTGGAAGACAGGCACAGATGGGCGATAATATTAAAATTGGTCTCAAATAGAAAAAACAGAATGGGAAGATGTGGATTAAATTTATCTTTCTCACCATATGGCCTTGTGGCGGGCTCCAACGAAGACGGTAATGAATCTGCAGTTTCCATAAAAGGCAGAGAGTTTCTTGAAGTTCTTAATTCTTTCTACACTTCGATTTTGCTTTATCGTTTGCCGTATTGTTGTTCATATAAAAAAAACATGCTTATAATGGAATATCAAATAATAAAAACATATTTCGGACTCGGGAAACTTTCGTTTAACATCGGTACCGGTACTTCTTAAAAGAATATGCATGCCATCTTTATATTTGATTCAAATCAAATGTTAGAAAATCCAGGTAAAATTCAGTGAGCAGCTCACAATGCTAAGCCTGTCTTCATTTACTTTTTTATTTATTTCCTTTTTACGTTTTCCACGAACACATTAAATATTTTACACGTTTTATGGACGGTCGGGTTTTTATCCTTTGCTGTTTCAAAAGAAATGTGACTCCTCAGAAAAATTCCAGAAGGCAAAGTGCAAAATAAAATAATGAACAGAAACAAATATTCCAGGAAACTAATTTCCGTCACATTTTAGTTATTGTTTCCTCTTTAAACTGTTAAGCTATCATACCTTAGACTGAAATCCGGATTATACTTCACTCGCCATTCTTGGGACCAAACAATTTTTTCGATAAAAACTACTTCAATTTTAATCCTTAAAAAAGAGAGGATTTATAAATACAGAAGATAGACTGGAATCCATCACATAAGCTTATATAAAAATTCTATTTTATCTGCACAGGTTATATAGCTCAGAATAAAACATAAAAGTGATCATGAATGATTAGTAGGTACGCGTATGTAGTGCAAACCTCTGTCACAATGCTTGTCCCAGGCCGAGATTGGAACCAGATACCTCTCAAATACGTGGCCGCAGAAACCTGAATGCCAAGTTAAACTTATTACATCTGAGCCAGACATACTCCGTGAAGAGGTTTTGAAGGCTAATGTTTTCATGATCCTATACAAAATATTAAATTAACTTTCCAAGTGTCTTTTGCAGGGAGTCAGCATCGTAGGAACACGGCACAGTAATTGAAAATGCAAACTCCATTAACAAAGTTACACAAACATTAGTTCCTTGGCGAGGATTTCGAGAAGCTAGAGATACCAATTTTCAACAGACATAAAAGTGTTTATCTTCAGCAACTTCTTAATGTTTCAGAGCATTAACCTGAGCAGCTGTCCAATAAATTGGTTTACATTACGCGCACTAAACAAGAATCGTGAAGCTTATCGAATTTACAAATATATACAATATATTTCAGACTGGACCAAGAGATCACTGACGCATTAATGCATTCCGCGGTCACTTGCGAAACAATATGTTGAACAATGACTTAGGTTCACGGTGTTACGCAACAATGGCATCAGGTCCTTGTCGCACTAATTTTTACACGTGTTACTGCAATACCATCCTATTTTTATGCAACAATGTTCTCCAACAATGACACTTCTATTGCGGGTTCATCATACCTTCTAGAAAATCCCGAAATACAGATATGGACGGGCACATACGCTGCTCTTCGCTCACGCTACAGTTATCACTGTTACCAACTTTACATCATTTGTGCTCCTTGCAACATGTCTGCAAGCATGCATATATTAATAATAATTTACACATGTTCAGCTTTCCTTCAACGCTACCTTATTTGTCTTTCCTTGTATTTATTTTCCTGCTTGTTTCTTCCTTAATTACTGTCTTAATCACTCTCATTCTGTTTCTATACTGTCAGCGTAAACCTCCAGCTCCATGTCACGTAATTCCTAAGTTCTAATTTGACCTGTATGTCAGAAATGTATCTCGTTATGTACCTTTCCTTCGACACGTCTCTGAATTAACCACTCGGTCATTTTCCCACCATTCGGTGCCGTACAACCTTGGCAGTTAAATAAATCAACAAACAAACAAACATTAATGTGATGCAAAGTATTGTACATGGATGGAAGGTTCGTGAATAATGACAGGATTCAGCGTAAACCTCCAGCTCCATGTCACGTAATTCCTAAGTTCTAATTTGACCTGTATGTCAGAAATGTATCTCGTTATGTACCTTTCCTTCGACACGTCTCTGAATTAACCACTCGGTCATTTTCCCACCATTCGGTGCCGTACAACCTTGGCAGTTAAATAAATCAACAAACAAACAAACATTAATGTGATGCAAAGTGTTGTACATGGATGGAAGGTTCGTGAATGACAGGAATAATGGAACAACGCTTTCTGGTGTCTAATCGGGTAAAGCATTGACATCTGACTGAGTACCTTCACGGTCCTGTCATTTTACGTGTGTGTTAAGTGACCTCATTGTCCATTAGCTAGGATGGAATCCGAGAACTGAGGACAAAGATTTGGAATACCTTCCAGAACCAAAACCCCTTTCCTCTCCTTTGTAAACAGTCCGAAGATCACTGTCTTCTGGGCTGAAGCGCCGTGTAGTCTGATAGAAGTTTATCAACGCTTCAAAAGTTCTTGCTGCCTCCATCATCACAGCGATGTGTCCTGATGATGGAAGCAGAAATGTCTGTGCAACGTTGATAAACTTCTACCACACTACACGAGGCTATAACCCAGAAGACAGCCATCTTTGGACTCACGGCCGTGCTAACATCAAAATCTACTTAGCATGTACTCTGTGGCGATGAATTTCGTGTTTTTAAAACACATTTTCAGGCGTCACATTTCGCACAGCAATATCCCAAACATTTCAGTCCAGTGAACATGCACCTACCTCCTAAAACATTCAAAAGTGTTTTTAAGATATTTTATTCTCTGGGAAAAAGTTCACAGTGGAGCCACGGTTCCGGAGAATCTGACGTAAATACGTCTCTGTAATGTAATGTTCCCTAGGTAACCATTGTTGTCGATTTGTTGATACGGATCTTACACGTTTTCCTTTCACTTTTTTGCCGAATGACCTTTCCGTATAGACGTATTTACGTCAAAAGAAGTGTGAAAATATAATCAGTAACATAACTCAGAATACTGAAATATTACCTCAAGAAGGACATGAATCTTTAAGGTATGTTTTCGGAAGGAGAGAAACCACGGTTCTCGTCAGAATCATTTGTTAAAACAGCGTTAAAAGGAAAGCAAGTCAGTATTCCAATCCGGCAGTTAGTCGACCTGTGCCATTCGTGAATTGTGGTTAGAACGAAACCCGAGAGGAGCAACACTGTGAAATCTCTTTTGTTTCCTGCAGTATGTTCAAGACGGCAGAAGCTTTCCGTTCAAGCTGGAGAAGTCAGCTAAGACAAAAAAGAGTCGAACAACATGAAAGTCTCCAGAATAACAATGAGCAAACGAGAAAATCACAGCGGAAGAAAGGGCAAGAGAAAAAAGAAAAGAGTGCACTCGGAACAAGAAGGGAGCATGCCAAGTTGCATAGCTGAAACTAAAACACGCGGAAAATGGAACAACAAATTACCTACCCCCTCATTCGGTCACACTCCTCGAAACACCCTCTCTCTCTACTGCTCAGTGAAACCAAGGACACACCTACAGCTTGCCACCAAACAATGTCATCCGCCGTCTCTCTCTCTCTTCATCACACGCCAGCTGCAGAATTCATATTCGAGTGTGCCTGGTTCTTGAGGCAGCTAGTATCAAGATCGGTGCCTTCAGGGCATTGGCCAGATGATGGAGGCAGCAAGCACCTATGAAACGTCGGTAAACGTATACCAGACTACACGGCGCTACAACCCAGAATACGGTCATCTTCAAGCTAAAAATCGTTTGATGTAACCAAAGACCTGATATTATAATATAAGAAGTAACTAAAACAGTCCTGCTACAAGCCATGCAGATCGCTTGGGGGCAGAATTAATGTGTTCCAGCAAAAAGCATTGCTTTCGTGTTTTACGGGTCAGGAAATACAAACCAATTCTATACCTATAACCAATAATTTAATAACACATTCAGGGCTGCCATTTATGACAAGTCTAGTGCGGTGCATTGCTGGAAGCTGGGGATACAATCAAAAAATTCGACGAATTCTGGGAATTCCAAATTCACTCTGCGTGTTGAACATGTTTCTATATATCTTCTTCCATTAGGTGCTGCATGAATTATTGTCTCATTTTGACAGTTGAAAAAACAATTCACGCTAAACTAAACTAAAAAATATATAATTTAAAACTCAATTTATATTTAAAATAAAACAACTTATCTATTACAAATATAAATTGGGTGACGCTATTTAGAGAAGAATTTATTTTTCTTCTGAAAATCAAACGAAACTAATAAATACGCGCAGAGTTACTGCATGTGATACACTTAGTAACCACTGTGCTATAAGAGTTAATCTCCATATACGCGTTTTATGAAGCTGCAGTTCTAAAGATAATCATAAGCTACACAAACTTATAGAAATGATCAAGACGCACTGGGAAAATTCTGTGATGATGAAAAAGAATTAATTCCTATATAAAATTTTACAGAAAGATTAAGCGATCTGTAGGAACAACATGCTATAACATGGGTAAGTATTACAAACAGAAGGGACGAAGGTTAACAGGCGCCTTAGAAACGTTTTCCCATTAAGAGAAAGATAGAAATAAAGCGAGGAAGAATATTAAAGGCGAAATAAATAAACTAAAGTTAGAGAGAAAATGTTAACACTGTTTAAAACAAGGTGTCTGTTCGTTAATTAGTACGATAATTCTACTGATACCAACTGTGAAGAACACACACTATTCACCATTCTTCCACCCCAACAATTATAAATCACTCATGAAAGATACGAGAAACAAATCCAAAACCTAAAGGAAGGAGACCAGTTTAGATGTAGACATATGACAGGGTAATGTTAAAATAGATCGTAAGGATGTGAATTTGATGAATCTGGCTCAGTATAGAGCCGAGTGGCGGGCCCTATTCTGAGCCAGATTTATCCAGATGTCATATTAATATCCTATTTAATAATGACCTTCCATCTCCCACCTTGCATGTTTTAACTCTGGTATATAACACCTCAAGTGTTATTGCGTTCAGGATAAGTTTAAGTGCATGGGTTATGAGAGTCTGTCACAATGGAATACATTTCACCTCTAGAGTTTACAGAGGTTTCAACAAAAATATGTAGAACCTTTCCATGGCCATGGGAGCTGAGATTCTGATCATAAAATACATTCATTCTCGCTCCACTGACCGTCTAAGAAGATGCACTTCTCTACCTGTAATCACACAATATAAAATATAAAGGTCCATATTCACAACGTAATCTCAAGCTTGGGAGGATTCTTCTCCTTCCTCAGTGCATTATATAAGAAGGTTTCGTGGTCCATGAAGATTACTAGATACGCTATAAGCTGTTCAAAAATACCAACACCATAAATAATACCGTCACGGACATTAAGGGTATTTGAGAACGAATTACTAAGAATATTTGGATGCACGAAAAGATGAAGCAAATTTTCCAGATATAGAACAAAGGGAAACCGTCGAAGACTCTCTCATAAAGAAATCTGCTGGAATACTGCAACAACAGGGTTCAGCTGTAATTTAACTCTTTTTTTTGTTCAGCTTAAGGTAGCATTACTTCCTTCAAAGTATACAAAGACAACCCCCCCACCTCCGACAAAAATCTGAAGTTTTGTTCAGCTTAAGGTAGCATTACTTTCTTCAAAGTATACAAAGACACCCCCCCCCACCTCCGACAAAAATCTGAATACTCTAGTTCCTGTTCTACAAAGTATGTATTATTAGATGTTCGTTGCACAATGATACGCAGTGAACATTGCCACTGGATAACGGTACAGATAACAAGCCTTCTATTTTGACTGCAGAAATATAAAATAGCTGCATACAAATATACATAGACTAACGAAGTTAAAGAAGTTATCTTATACGTTATAGAAAGTACATAATATTAAATTAAAGCAAAATAGGTAAGTCACAGACCGTCTCCGAAATTTCACACTAAACGTTTTCAGACATCACCCGTCCTTATGACAAATTCATGAGAATAAAATTAATCCATTACTTATGACTATTCTTTTCCGAAGAGAAGCGATAACTCTGAGCACATTACATATCTACTAGAGACATAGTAGTTATTCCTCTCAGGAATACTTTTCAACTGTCAGTAGAAATAAATATGGTAGACGAAGCATGCTTCTCGAGGAATAATACTTTAATTATGTTTGGATATATCACGTTTCTCATCTCATATGAAACACTAATAAACTGATTGTGAGATCTATCTGACGTTCCCGAACATATACTACCAATAATGAAGGCACACATAATTCCAGAAGGGAAATTTCCCATAACCAACTTACGAAAGTGCAACCACAGAGAAACAAAGAAAAAATATTGAACAAGCTTCCAAACGTAAGGGAAAAGTTCGTTTTAGTCAAATGAATAGGACGCACAAAAGTATAATGAAATCAACTGGAATTGAACTTCTCTTTTTTCTTTTTGAAATAATATTCTAAATTAACAAGGTTCAGAAAAATGTCCGCAAAACTCAACGCAACAGAACAGGAGATAAAAAGGGTCTGTAATATAGACTTGTGCAAAGAAATATGTTTAAAAACTTGTCTATTACAATAAATATTCACGTCGAAATTTTGTTCTTTTGGTCTCAATTCAATGGAATACATTAAGATCTCTACTAGGGCATAAGTCTATATAAAGAGTCAAATTTATTCCATCTACTGTTCGTCTACATTTACCGCTAAAGCTCATTTTAAGAAGAAACACATACACGACTGATGAGGTCAGAAGAGCCGTGTGTGTGTGTGTGTTTTCATCGCCCGTTTGAACACAACTTTCGCCGAAGACAATATGAATATACTGCAGACAGTTTAGTCTGAGACTTCTGAAATAATTCCACAATGCGTAGCATATTTCAGTAACGGTAACACACTAGATATGTATCTTGAGGTATTCAGTTCGAATCCTTGTCGTATTACCGGCTACTCCAACTTGAGCTCAGATATTTATAAGTTCCTCAAGGATGCGGCAGTACTTTGAAATCAGCCATGATCGTTTCCTTCTAAATTACCTACTCACACTTCCTTATCTCATATAGCCTTTGTATTTCAAACAGTGTCGTTAGGTTACTTAAGAATCAAGCAGTCTCTCTCCTGGAAGTCTAGTCGTAGTTGCCCAGTCACATAATATTCCGACTTTACACTAAATAGAAATTGTGACAAATGAAAACAGTTTAAGTAATGAAGGCAGGCTTTAAATAAACTCAACATTTGTTCTGCCAGTTTTACACTCTTCATGCATCAATAAACATTTCACTGACGATTATATGAAATGGGGGAATGGTTGGTATTTAAACTCAGTTTCATTATGTCCAGTCAATGTCGAAGGGCTGAATCATATTTCTCTA
This sequence comes from Zootermopsis nevadensis, assembly GCF_000696155.1. The sequence goes on along the minus strand of NW_019060809.1, from coordinate 862,179 downwards.
TGACAAGTAACATCCCTCACACAAATAACACCTGTCGAAATATATAACATGTTATATGCTAGCATGTCATACCATAGGTTGATAGTTATATATCACATTGATACGTACATCAATCATCAACACTCTTCTATTCAATTTAAAACGTTGACACAACTACTTTGCAAAAGAGCAAACTTTTTTATATTGACAGTAATTTGTAAATTACTATTTAACAAGGGGTTGGTGATGTTATTTTTGAAAGGCGAATTAAGTTGTGTCAACAAAACCTGACAGATATTACACACACAATATACAAACATTATTGAGTGTGTTCAGAACTGTCAGAAATAACAAATCTAGTTGCGTCAGTGTTACACTGTCTAGTTCTGTATTCTAGTAACACAACCATTAATGAAAATGCACCATGAGCCGCTGTATTGATCAAGTGTATGTCACACACATACAAACATGAACAGAAGAAATGCGAAAAATAGCCGAATGGAAATGCGCTTCATTTACCACTATGATGACTGTTGTTAATGTAATGTTATTACGACCGGCAATATCGGATGTTTAGGTACCTACCTACTTAGAATTCATTGACTCTCAAAATTTCAACTTAGCGGGCACGTTACAAAGAAGTTCAGAAATTCACTTCACACAAGCCAATCAATGAAACAGCGAGTGACAATCACTCAACCAGTTAGTCAGGAAAAGAACTAGACATTCTGTCAGATTTTCAGCCAATCAATCAATCAGCCAGCCAGCTATTCTTGGCACCGCATTGATTGTGGTTTTCAGGGCTGTAACACCGTGCAGTCTTGTTACCGGTGTTTCTGAGAATCGCATCGCATCCATCTTTAGGGCCGAAGGATTCACTTCATTGCCACAAGCAACTTAAGAGACACTTAAAAATAAAATACAAAACGAGCAAATCTTTTCTTATGAAAATAAACGCCGCTGAGATGTTAAAAGGAAAACCTTGACTTGATCAAAAATATCTGGACTTACATGAGACCTGACGGTTTATGTGTAAGAGACACACACTTTCCTTGCACCATTTCACATTTGGCTACCCATGTGAGGCCCTCTGAGGGGTTGAGGGTCAGGCAACAGTTAACTCAGGCCGGATACGTAACGCAAACCGGACGCGCTGCTACGCAAATACCCACTCGTTCCATACAACAGAACAAAATGTAATTCCCGAACAAATGCACCGAGAGGGCATTTGCCCCCATATCTGTAATTCTTAAACTCAATAAAAGATTCCGCTACTAGTTTTAAGAAAAAATGATCTGTGAGCAGTCGAGGGTGAAACATTGAACTGTCATGGATATGAAACTTAGGTATCAGTTTTCTTCTTTCATAGGCTAGCTTAGTGTTTACGAACTATTTAAACTAACACCGAGCACTGGAAAAAGTAGGCTACTGAAAATATATACGTAGTTCTTCCATATGATTGTTACGTTTTTGTAGTAACATGTGAAGACCTACGAGTGATTGAATGTCAGCCATGTTTAACAGGGGACAGAGCGTCTCTCCCGTACTTAACGATATTTGCCTTGCTAGCACTCACGAGCTATGACTCACGGGAAACAACATGGCTGTGTGCCCATTTTATACTCTTTCAGCTACGATGTATAAATGTACTTTTCCAAATGAGTACGATTCATTTAAATTTCCTTTTCATTATCTAATAGAAATCTCCATTTTAATTAAATTACATTTTGCCAAGTGTCCACAACTTTTAAAAGACAACAAATAGTTTACCAGGATTTCACGATAAACCAGCTTGTTGTTATCAGATACACCAAAGTATACCTAAAATAAACCAGTGGCTTATGTCGAGGGAAACGGAAAGACGAAAGCCCAAAAAAACCTGATGACAATGTTGATAGAGAAAAACAGAAATGATGTTAACAAAGCCGCTTCGGAATGAGCCTATACCGTTTCGGCAATTTTCGTTTTGGTAAGCCAAGTTTCACAAACCCTTTCACATTTAAGTAATCAGCAACAGAAAAATTGCTATAAGTTATCAGACGCATTTCATTTTCACGCATATCGGATTCAGTTAACTAGATTACTACTTCACATAAGCTAAAATCGAACGTTATTAATTTTCAAACGATTATCGCGCAAAAGCTGTTACACAAAATGAAATATAAATCTAATTAAAATGTACATCATTCATTTCATACGGCATATATTTAGCGAAATGGAAACATACAGAGTAACTCTGCAATGCGGCATCCATACAACAATCAATTTGAAGCATTAACATCTGTTTCTGCATAAACAAACACCAAAGTCAATGAGGCATGTTAAACAGTAAATAATACATTTGTTTAACAAAAACTGACACAAACATACCAAACATCAAGTTACAAAGAATTCCAACGATCAAGTTATTTGAAACGGCAACGTTTTCAATTCGGGGTTTGTCATTTACAAATTTTGGGTAGGACACGACCTCATAAAATTTTTATATCAGCCTCAGCCCATCCAATTATCAAGAGCATAAGATCTGGTAGGCATATGGTAAAGCTAGGAGACAGGTAATGGATACCACCTACCAGTCACAAGACACTACAACCCAGAAATCAGCCATCTTGCAATGGATGCAGAGTTTGAAAGAGGAATCTTTGTGAAACGTCCACTTGAAGGAAGTTGAAATATAAGATTAGAATAGATCTTACACAGGATGACAGGTATACGGAACTACATTAGGATCGTGTCCAATAAAAGCTTTTAGTATTAAAAATGTTATGTTGGTGCTATCATGATTATTCTTTATTATTGTTAGTTATTACTGAAAGTAGCAAACATTCAAATGCGAGCCACGTGTTCTTAGCAAGTCAAAGTATCAGTACGCGAAGAGAAATGGAACTGATTCCGATAGAAAGCGAACCGTATCATTAACAAACTTCCTGTCTGTTCATTGTGTCTAAAGAATGCTACTTCCTTTCTCGTTACGGTGTGGAAATGCGAACAAGTTGCAGAATCACCCACCGTGCACTTTATTACATGTTGATAATTACGGCATCCACCACGGAGCTCAGAGCTGAATAGACAAGGAGCACAACTTATGTTCAAAGACTAAATTATAGAATGAAAAAGTTTATTTAGTAACGTCGAGCTAAGTCACTCGTTTGCTAGTTGTAATTTGCCCGTTATTTCTCAACGAAAGAAATCAAGTTTCACACCCCTACAAAACGAATGTAATGATGATGATGACAACACCGAAAAAATCCTTAATAATAAACCTGGCACTATGACTTGTACAAAAGTGTTGAAAAAATCCCGAGGTAGGGGTCGCAAAAATGTCGGGACTCGGCAAATTTCACAACATCATGTCTCAAATAAAGACAACTTATAACATGATAATGCTGCTGCTGCTGCTGCTGATGATGATGACAATAATAAATTTAATCTTAAATGTTACTATCGTATGAACAACTTCCTTAATACAGCATTTTAAGTTCCAATAATATCGATCCATACGGCATGTAAATTTTCGGGAACACGAGTTCAAACCACGGTTACCAACGTCCCAAATCCATAAAAGAAATATGTTCTAATACGTCTCAAGCATTTGAGTTTACTCATTATTTCAAGCAAATCTAAATAAAAGTATTCTGCTACCTCAACGACAAATATGTATAGATCTGTATGCTACTAATTTATAAACCGTTGACCAACACATTATTGTGGCGTGGACGAACAATTCATTGAAAACGAACAGACGAAACAATAATTTGGATGCATGTAACCACAGAAGCCACTGAACCTGATGAAATGCAACAAACGATGACACGCGTCTGTGTTTATCTCTGTAAAATAATTCAATGATTAAAAGTAGACAACTGATTACGTAAAATATGAATACTATATATATGTCTGGTGATTCAGATACAAAACAGTAAAAACTGTGTTTGATGTTTAGGTTCTTCTCACAACTAAATGGCCCATTATCATCCCAACAACGCACACTGTTATCAATTAGAGTTAATTCAAAATTATGTTTGAATCCAGAAGTTATTAAATATTCAGATTCTAATCTTAAGGGTTGTCAGATCGTGTAGTCCTCTCATTGGTTAGAAACGTTCTATATTAATAATCTGCCTAGAGCTTTAGGGTAGAAACATGACTTATACCCTGAACATAAGCCCAGTAGGTTTCTCCGAATTACACGATATCAAACCCATAAACCCACAATCTGAGCTATCACCGCAGTCTGAATCTCAATATTATATTAAATATTCAATTTCACGAATAAAGATCGATTTTTTTACCGTCTCACAGATCAGACGGCCAGATGTTGGCTTCTGACCGCGCAGACCCGTGTATCTTCAAATGAGACTCGTGGCGGACAAATCAACACTGGTGCATTGGGGCATGTTTCCCCCCGCGTTCATCGGTTTTCCCCTGCTAATCATCATTCTACCAATGCTTCACACTCATCTATCAATGCCTCACGGGGTTCGCGGACCTTCGTTAAGGTGTCATTTTTGACGAGGCATCTGACTGGTTTCCGAATAATGTTACTTTAGATTAGTTCTTAAATGTTCTGTATAATGCATTTTACTAAAGGTCTGTTATCATAAAATTAATCATAGAGATGTAATTTACTGATCGGTTCCTAACAGAAAATAATGTATTTAGTTTCGGATTTAATACAGTACATGCGACTAAATTATCGATGGGATCTTATGAACACAGTCATGAACGAAAACGTCGTGTCCCACAAAATACAGGAAGTATATTGGCCGCCTGAAATATACCACTAATTATTCACAATTAATTACTTTGTGCTCAGGGTTCGTGTGAACTTTCGGTTTTCATAAAAAGCGTGGAATTTCTTAACAGCCGCACGTAGCCTATTTTCCAGTCTTATACCAGTCTACCGTACTGAAATTATAATCCATTATCATGTAGTCAACTAAAATGTTGTGCACGGTAGAAGATTATAATGACGTGGTCTCATAGAACATGACACAGTTATTAGCGTAATTAAAGAGCGAAGAATTCAAACTATACGCAAATTTACAATACAAACCACGTAAAACCAAGTGATCATAACTGTCAAGAAACTAATAAAGAAATTCAGAAAACTGTAATGCTTATACTACATTAATACAAGGTACCAGCTACCACGTAGTGCAGAGTTTAAATAAATATTTATTCACTACTGAGAGCTGAACATCTAAGTAGTCGACTAGCCGAATAACATCACACCACACATTGATTATTATTGATCTAAACATTCAAACAATAAATTCTCTGATGAATATTAAGTTAACAGACGTAATTTTAAGTATTTAAATATAATAATTTTAAATTTCTTTAATAAAATACAAAGTTTGATCACATGATTAAATGCTCTGATACAAAAAAAAATGATTAACAATCGGGCGAAGTGCTTCTGAACAGTCGAGAATTATTCACATATTACGAAACTCCCTAATGTTACAGAACATAAACATCAATCAACTGCCACCAAAGGTGTCATGTTTCTAGGAGAGATCTATTATTACAAAAAAACGTTCAGTGTCCCGCATTTAATGGCGCTAGTGTTGTTATGACGTCTAAATTCTCGCTGCCAACACGATGGAATTAATTAAAGGTACAGTAATGGATCAGCTTTTAAAGGTATGACTTTCACATACATTTGTATTAAGATGTTATTTTAACACGTCTATGCTTCTTTTAATTAAACGCACTTCATCTCGTACAATATTTATATGACACCGAGAATAAACATTGTTTTAAAAAAAGTCAACTTTAACGCTCTAAGATGTCTTCTGGAATGTTGCGGTGTCTGGTCTTGCAACAGCCCACTGACCGACATATTTATTTATAGTTTATTTTAAAGACGCTTTTTCAGTAGCTCAGACTAGAGTGTCGTATGAGAGGACAGTGAATAATGACTTGGGAAGGATGCGAAAGGAAGCGATCGTAAGCTAATTTAAGGTACTATTCCGGCAATTGCCTGGAGGGACTGAGGACAGTCACTAAAAAACCCAGTCCGGACCGAGATCTGAGCCCGGGACCTCCTTAATATGAATCATCCATCATTAGGCCCTGATGAGAACTGAAATTCCAACTGTTAAAAGTTACTAACACCGCTGTATAACTGCTAAAGAAGGCATAGAAAGCGATTATCGGGAGAAATGAGACATCTTCTGAATGGAAGTCAGTCGTGTAATGATTATCAAATCGGATCGGTCTTCTTACAGAGTTTCGGCCGATCCCTTTAAATTTTTGGGGAGGGAGGCAGACACACAAACTCGGTCATGATAATGCCAAGCCGTTTTAATCTTAGATAAATAGTAGACTAAAAACAAATTTTAGGATGAGACGTAGGCCTATAAAACAAGCATTATAGGTTTCGTCGCCACATACAAAAATTCTAACTGGGAAAATATGGTGGTCACAACAGCTGACATACTAACTAGCATACTAATTCCACTCCTCTGAATTTAGTGCTAGTTTTACCTTCTTCTGGGCATGTTTTATAGTATGTCTGTCCAAACGGAAATAGGGATGGAAGAACAAACATCCGTTTGGGAGGTATACAGAATTACAGTGTTCCGGTAAATGGTCGCCAGTCAGGGTTTATGTAAATAAATGAAGCGACATCATTGATAACACGTAAAAGCTCTCCATCAAATACCACTGCTAGCTACTGGGCACATGCATTTTTAAAACTCAATTACGTAATACTAGTAATTTATCCGTCAAGAATGATGTGAAAACCTAAGTAGTAAACACGCGTAGTCATAAATATTACTCCGTAAAGCCTGAAATCCGTTAACAGCATTACCATGGCAACGGCTATAACACGCATATTTATAAATATCCGATAAGGCCAAAAATCCCTTAACAACAAATGATCACCAATCGACAGTCACTCATTACACAGAGAATCAGATTTGTTGCGTTGTGGAGTTATATTCTGTTTGGACCTAGACAACTGTCAGTAAACAGACTTTATTTTAAGCTGGATTAAAGAAGTTTGATTCCCATGAAGTGCAAGAATATTTCACTCAGCCATTGTGGGGCTCAATTAGCCTTCAACCCAACCTACAGAGATCATCAAGCACTGGTAAGCTTTACATTTCCGTTCTCTTTTGTTATTGTGATTTATGTAACAAGTTGCGGTCTTTGACAAAACGTCTTTGCCCAATAACCAAACGTAAATAGAAATCCATTGTTCTGTTTGGGTCATCCATAATGCATGAATTCCATCGACTCCGGTGATCACACGATATTGAGAAGAAATATTATAACCGCCATACAGGACTTTCAGTTTCGTGCCGATTTGGGACAAGTGTATTCCTTGCGTCTTATAGAAATCGAAGATTCATTAACATTTACAAAAGCCTGCCAATTCTTGTGAATATTTTTACAATAGACATAAAACTAAAATCCAAAGTTAAAGTCAAGATAAGGAAAGAAAAGTACACAAGTTAAATTCCTTATTTTTATTTACACTTTAGACGTGAAAAATTAATAAGTACTTTAACCAATTCTAAACACATCCCATCGTCGTCTTTGAAAATTCAACCGTGGCGGACAGGGAAACGTACTTCTGGAACCGCTGATCACGGTATCACATGAAAACAAAGAATAATGACCATACCTACAGCGGGATTCGAATCAGCGATAGCAGAGTTTCGCCTAGGCGATCACGGAATATGACGTCAGATTTATAAAATGAATGAAATGACGCATGAAAAACAACCAGAGTGGACAAACTGTATCTCCGCGCTCCGTATTATTAAGAATCAGCACATAGCTAAGCTATATTAAGATCTGATGTCACGCTAATGAGATAGTTAGTGTCTGTTGAGACAGAACAATGGGCAGAACATTATTCAAATGTTATGCCATAATTATCCTGGCCGAATTCAGCGCTGTGCAGTGATAAACGGCCTACTGCACTGCGCTCAATCATGCACAAATAACAGGTGAGCAATTCTGCATATTGGTAGTGCAACAATGACCCACATCCTTCCTCGTAAATTGAAAGATCGATTGTCAGTGGATAACCACACGCT
>NW_019060809.1:821655-854093 GCF_000696155.1 Zootermopsis nevadensis | reverse complement strand
AGTGCTGTTAGAATGCTCTTATGCTGAACGACATAAATGGATCTGTAACGACTAGTGTGGTCGCCGGTTCGAACCCCACTTAGTACATCGACACTAATCATGCGATTCATCAGAATAAAATGTTCCAGTACTGGGACTGCCCAATAGGTTCACCTGCGAATTACAAACCAACATGCGGAATAACTAAACAGGCATAACTAATTAACTAACTAATTACCAGCAGCTACACACATTACAAACAAACGAAGAAGTTACGAAACTAATTAAACAACGTACCAAAAAACTAAGTAATTGATTCACTAAACAGCCAAATAAACAAATCGCCAACAAACCAAATATTATCAAACAAACTCTTAAATAAACCAAGCGAACACTTAATAAACAATATTAGAGCCAGGCGGTTCAACACCACTAACTTCGCGAGAGTAATATTGGTTATTTTTCAACAAAAAACATTTTGAAGCGCAATTTGTAGACATGCTTATAATCCTCACCAAACAAAATTTCGTATCATAGTTGCAATTCTTCAGTAATTACTGTGACTTCTTCAAGGAGTAAAATGTATTTTATGCTGTCGAACTACCCCGTGCAGGCCTGCATTTTCAACAGAACTGCCTTTACGAACGTCTCCGAACGTTTCCATATATTATTTTCATTTATATATTTCATACGTTTCCATTACTGAAAATGGGGCGATTATCCTAGAATGAGCTATGTTATCATCTTTCACAACAACACAGAAAATATCAAGTGTGAACACATAACACACAGAGATTAATACAAAACAAACATTGGATTGAAAAGTATTAAAGGATGCACGAATACAGTGACAAATGAGCATGATGAAATAAAAGCTTTCTTTTCAGTAAAGATGCTGTGATTAAGACACAAATCAACAATGATTATGAAGAATGTTGGACCTTAAAAAAATGGAATATGAGGACGACGTTACGAATACTTACACATGAAACACCCTGCAAGCTTCCAACACTGCATTATTGCCTGATTACATACTGTCCCGCTGTACGCCTAGAGCGGTCCACAGAAAACCCATCGCCAGTACAATTTTGCGTTCAATCAGGCCTATGAACATGTGAACTAGGTTGAGAATGGGACCTGTGGTTACCATGAAAGCAGGAAAATGGGTGTGAGGTTAAGAGTAATATAGTAATGGTATAGCATAATTTACCCTTAGAATGACCCATCATTCCGTAAAATATCAGTATTTCGTTCACAAATATACTCGAAAAACGTTACTAGTTAATTAGAACCTATACACTCCCACTGTTTACTTTTAAGAGTTAACAATTAACAAATTGACTGTCTAATGGGCCAACTCACTCATTAACCATCAAACTGACTCGACATACAAATACATTACTAAACAACTAATTTATTGATCAACTAACAGACCAGCTAAATGACTGACTTTTAAACTACGAGGATAATTGAGTATTAAAATGCCTTCTTCGGCGCTGCTCAGATATCCAAGAAATTCTTCACCTTTTATAAAAGCAGTAATTCTAAAATTCCGCCAATGAATGGAGTGCCAGGTGGATCCAGTCCACCACTTCATACCTGCATCACGAAGACATATATCTCAATCTTATCGTATTTCCTCAATTCTGATTTAATAATATTTTTGCAGAAAAAGGATCCGTATCGAATCTTAGATACCATCAAATGTAAAATACCCTGACTTCATAAATTTTAAAATGTGAAAAACTGCATCTTAAAGTCGAGGAAATACGGCATAATCCCAGTGGTCTCTTGCCTTCAAGGTTTCTTTATAAAATTCTGTGTTCATCTTTCTTTCGCTTCATTAAAATTATTCTTATTATGCTGTGTTCTCAGAGTTGTTGACGGCTGCATTTTAGACTACAAATTGTAAGAATGAGTTCAATTAACAGCAAGTGATCCGATTTACACGTAAGCACAAATATAAAAAACACAGACACGCTCAACTTGGAGGATAACGATGAAGTCGGGCTAGCTAGTCCTGTGGTTATGATGCAGAGAGAGAGTTTTAAAACTTTGAAGTTCCTTACAGTCGACGTAACAAGAATGAATTCAGAATTATTCGCACAAAAACTTTGATTTTGATGGATGTTTTGGATACCCATTCCTTTAAATTGCAATCAATTTATAGAAAATTCCATTTCCTAGCTTTCAACCTACAAATGCATTAGTTAGGCCAAAAGCGTCCTGAGCATTACTGTGTTGAGACTAAAGGCACAACTGACGTATAGATGAAGTTAAATATCACACAATCATATATAAAATCATACATACAAACAAAACTCTTTAAACTTTGAAAAGACACTTGGTGCCAAACGCGTTTCGACCTCAAGAGTTGACCTCTTGAAATCGAAACGCGTTTACCAGCTAAAACTTCGTTTTATTAAACTTCATCAATTTTTTTTAACGTAATTAATAGTGAGCCGTTAAGGACCAGCCATGGTTTGTTTTAAGATACTATTCAGGTCTGGGGAGACTGAAGAAAGCCAAGGCAGATTTTTCGACCGAAATTAGAACCAGGAAACTCATAAATACGAATCTAGGGCTATAATCACTATATGTCAGTTCAAATACGGCTATTATTTCCATTTTAGCACACCATCCTGGATGGATTACAATAAATCCTGTCCACCCCTGCACTTACAAATTCGACTATACTGCCATTGTAAAGTTGGAATCTCCTGCTGTGTCGAGCGAACATTACGCGCACTGTAAGCGTGTTGTAAGAAAGTGCTACGTACCAGTAGGTACGCTCCTGGGCTGCAGGAGTTGGACCACAAACGAAACGACCTGAACAGGGAACCGCAATATCCCCTAATTCAGATGCAACAGTTTCTATCCAGCTCCCGAGCGAGAAACACGGCTGCATATAAGCACGTATTACACCATGGGCGAGACCGCGGCACTCAGATCTGCGCGACGAATGTCATGTCAGTCGCCAAATGCAACATTTCAAAACATGTTAGCCATTAGTTCATGTTTTTAAGACAGAAGCAGTCTACAAAAAAATTAATTAATATACATTCTACCAAATGGTAAGGAACACACTTAACTCTACAGAATACCACACTAATCGTATCCCTGCAAACAGTAACACGAGGGCCGTGAGAACTTCTGAGGTGTGAGCCACCCTAACACTGATAGAAAATTTAGAAGTAAAGTGTTAATATTTCATTTCAATCATTATTACTGCACGCAACAGATTCTACCTCCCCTTAACTGTGTTCATTCGAAATCGAGTAGAATTTTGGTCACACCTTGTTTTCTGGAAACACCAAAGAAGGGAATTTGAAAAGCTTGTTAAACATGTAAACTTGAGTTCGAGTCACGTCTGCTTGTTATTGGGTGTTTTGTTGATACGCGGTGTTGGAACAAACCGCTGCATGCAAATATTTGGGGGCGAGGGTAAAAAAAGTGGGGAGACTGTTATTTAGAAATGTATACACTGCAGAGATGGACATGGAATTGGAATGTGTGATATGCATGCCTGTGTGACGTCCGTTACTGTTGTGTTTCGGGCAAGAATAAAAGGGTCCGATAAAAAAACCAATACAAACTATGCAATTCCACTAATTGTGATATTAAAATAATTCATCTCGTTACAAAGAGTAAAATTAATGCAACTATGGCGGTTACAACCTTAGAAATATAATATATTGTTCCTATAACACTAAACTCCAAAGATTATAAACATTTGTAATAGTATATAGAGTAAGCAAACCAGCAACTATTAACACTATAAAAAGACACTATTGCTATACGCGTTTCGACCTCAAGAGGTCATCATCAGTTTTAAGATTTGTAATAGTGGTGTGTCATCGTTATGACAATTTTAATTGAATGTCGAATATTGTTTGGATAAAAACGCATATACGACGCTAGAGAACTTGTCTTTTTGTTTACAGTCAGAAACCACTGTAAATCTCATTAGATAAAGTTATTTTAGTAATGTGTGGGTCTTGCGATGTTATCTCGGTCGCTAGATGGACTATTCTGGCATGGCATTATTCGTTTTTCCCCCGTATCCCTTAAGAAAAAGGCAGTACCTTAAAATTAGCCAGCGACATTTCATTTCGTGTCCTGTCAAATTCGTTGCTAGCGAATGTTAGGTTATTCGAAGCTGGAAATACATAAAGCTGAAAAAGTTGAAAATAAAGAAAAGAAAAAAAAACGTCAATTTGAAGATGGTAACAACAGAACAGGAAATTTCTTATACATCTCTCATTTTTCAATTTTCAACTTCTCTTGATATTGGCACAGTTTTTCAGTTATTATCCTACTTTATTATTTTAAAAAAGAAAATGTTTACTTTCCCGAGTCTAATAATTTTTAATCTAGAGACTGGCTGTCGATACATTTTATAAAAACATTGGTACGTACCAACATTTATGTTTTTTTAATTTGCCACCGCGAATAACATACTACAAACACCGCGGCCTTATAATCGTCTAAAATTAAAGGAAATCTATCGGTATGGAAATTCAATTCAATTCAATTAATTTAATGACAGACCTCAGAGACGTGAGTAGATTTGGTTAAAGTATGTTTATAAGAACGTAAGACAACATTACAGTAGCACACAGTATATCTTTCAGTTTGATACCGATATTTAATAAACTAGCGAAGCAAGGCATATGATACTTTGCACAGAAACATCATCAGTATGGCCACAAAATGTGTGCAACTTTACTCAGTTTTAGACTAATATGATAACCACAAACATCGAGGCAGTAGAAAGTTATGGCGTGACAAATTTAACTTAGCAGGAACTTTTCAAGTAGGCCTCCCAAAAAATAGAAATGGATCATTAAAATATAAAATGTTTAATTTATATTTTCTTTAGTTTCGCTATATAGACTGAAGAATTTTAAAACATGTCGCGTCATTAAGTTATTAACAGAATTTATTCTATGTTAATCCCACTCTTGACATTTCCTTTTATAATTCAGTAAAATTGTTTGTAGGCCTACTTATATTAAAAGTATTCCTACATTTTCTTCATATTCTAAAGCTTATTAGTGTTTAATCAGTATGTCCAAACTCTGGTGAAATAATTATTAAATAGAAATACATTTATTTACATTTTAAGTTCAATCCAGTAGAAGACAGTACCTTAAAATTAAATTCTGTCCATTTCCACTGTGCTAAACCGTAGCCTGCTAACTGCAAAGATCTCATGAGATATAAGTTGAAGTTTCATTCTCTTGGAATACATCCTTGTCTTCAGCAGAGGAGAAGTCAACTGGCATCTCTCTGGGATGCTATTAGAATCTTCCACAGCTGCCAGAACAAACATTCAAGAGCCGCTGAAGGTGTAAGATACAGAATGTTCCATTTAAAACATAACTATAACAACTACACATAAAAACCCTTCACGCGGAATATCAAAGAACCAATGACAGAACACTAAATCCTCCCCAACACGTGTTTGTCGAAGAATAAGTACTTTAATCTGATAAAAATAAAGCGAATAATTAACTGTCGAACGCATATATTACAAACATGCTGTAACAGCACACGAAAAATGCCACTACTCCTTAAAGAGCTAAAGGTTCAGCTTTTGCGCATGGATCTGTACAACATACTTGTTTTCTTTTTATTCAGCATATAAATGCGAGTAAATATTCAGCTCAAATTCTTTCCGCGTCTTTCACTCACAAACAGCATTTAACCTGTGGTCTCAGGGTCGATTATGCTGTTACAATATTGGTAACTTGCATCGAAGTATGTTCCGTGTTTTTGTATTTATGACATTGCCCTTGGACAGCAATGCAAAATCAAAACTTAAATGTAAAAGTGACAACGAAGCAAGAAAAAGTTATAAATTTTGGCAACAGATAAGAAAACGTATCCCCCGCGTTGGACGAATTTTGCAGCTGATGCACTGATTTAAATCGGCGCGGTCGTAATTTCAGCTGTTCCTGTCGCTTTATGAGCATTTATCACAAACACTTCCTGTGTCCCGAGATTTTACCAGTCGATGGATTGCTCTCTTAATTCGGTTCTTCCGTCAGGATGAAAATCACGAAATTCGTCACAAACGATTTGGATTCAAAGTCATTTTCGAGAATGAAAGCAAAAGTTCGGCTCGTGAACACACCCGTGTTCGCGCCTGCACAACGTTTGCGCATCTGACATGAGCATCGGCCTAGCAACAAGGATGACCCTGACTGGGCTAAAACGAGGAAACCCTGTAGTTTATTACACAGATATTGGCCCTGCTTCTAATTTTATTTTTATACCTTAGCACGTGACTTGTTGAATCGCTTTCTAATAGCACATTCTGTACTTGTTAGGGGTGAAGTATGTGGCGGCTAATTAATTCACCCGTTTCTTCATCTTAAAGCCCTGTTCTCTCATTTTCTTCACCTAGTTCCTGTATTTGTAGCTGTTAACTCCGGCTTTTAGCGGGAAGTTTTCTCCCAGAATTTCCGCTGCGTGTTCGTCCAATAGTACTAGCACGTTGTAGCTTTATTATGTCTGCCTGTGAGAGATTCCAGTGTTTCCAGTTAAATGCACGGCGCCTCACAAAGGATGTGCTCGACAGTTTACACAGACCGAAATTTTGTGTTATGTTGTAGGACCTTAATACTTTTTTAATATCCTTATAATGATAAATAAATGATATGTGGATCTACTTCAAATCTCGGACCAGAAATAGACTACTCTGACTCAGATTCTGGTGGTATTCCTCGTAAGAGAAAGAACAACAATTACAAGAGGCTGCTCCCAATTCCCTCCCCGAACACCCGCAGTTCAGAATTACTTATTATGTCATTTCATCGACGCTACCTAATGCCTGAGATAGGATATTCGCTGTTAACAGAAGGAACAAGCAGTCAGCGATAGGGAGCTGATGAAACAAGGCTGGAAAATGTTAGTCTTTGGAGCATACTAATATTAAAAAAGCGTTCTTTACGCCACATCACACAGGTCGTTGCTGAAATTGTGATTCGTGTCCACTGTGCCTTCGACCATTCTTACACCAATATTATTCATGGCATGGTTGCGTCTTAGGTCGTTCTTGTAGTAATTTGACCCAAATCACTGTTGCTGAACAATGTCTTGCAATCATTATTTTAGACTGTTTTTGCCATATTATTATCCGAAGTCCATTTGTTGCGGAACAAATGGTACTAACAATGGGAGTTCTTAAAACTCACTGCTGTCCAAACTACAGACTAATCATGCCGACAGACAAACATGGCCAGCCCATAAGGTGTCCTTCGGCCACTAAAATGTAGTTTTATGAGTGATTTCACCTGTTCAGGCTCTCTCTGAGTTTAGTAGTGTCTTACCAAGAAGAAATTTGGATACTGAATTCGTGGAAGATATTTAAATTTAAAAAATGATCATGGAATTTTGTTAAGAACCCTACAGAAATACTGAATAATTAGTAGAAAACAGAGCAGAGTAGGAGAATATATGAGATCTTTACTCTTTTATGTGTTGTCTAGGTTTCTGCAATTCCCGAAAGGTTTATACAAATTCCTTTCCGACTCTTTTATTAAACCTGAACCAAGAAAGAACTGTAATTATGCCTCTGTCTGAAGAGGTTATATATATAAGTTATATAAAATGTCGCATTTCTATGTGATGAAAAATACAGTGAAGGGGATAAGATCTTTCTCCTCAAGGAATCTCATTATACTCCAAGTAAGACACGGTGAAAGCATTCTGACTTATGGTGTTATTATGTTGGCAGTTAAATTACTTTTCCATGAGCTCTCAGTATAGTCTATTTTAACCTAAATTTAAATGGTGACGCCATTCCGCAGCGAACTGAACTGAACTGAACTCAATTGATAAATGAAGTAGTAAATTGCGGCACAAACGAAAGTAATTTTGGAAAATGGAACTCACAAATTACTATCCAAATAATTACTTCCATTTCGTCCTAAAACAAGGCAAGAAATAGACGGCAATATAATGGGTTCTCATGGAATGCAATGTGT
The DNA here is from genome assembly GCF_000696155.1 of Zootermopsis nevadensis. Next base: position 846,120 of record NW_019060809.1, on the reverse strand, counting down.
AATACAGATATGAAATTTTAATTTTTTGCCGTAGTTAATATCGATATAACAGTTTGTGTTGCATAATGACAGAAAATAATTTTAACCGAAAAAATTGAAGCGAAGTTAGCGCTCGGAAAAATCAGTGTAAGCATAGATGAGGAAATTAAATTCAAAATGATCTGAAATAAATAGTGTGTGAGAATGTGGGTTGGATTAAATTTCGTCAGGAAAGGGTCCAGTGGATAAGTGATTTAGATACTGTGAAATATAAAAATATGAATAGGTATCTTTAAGTTGCAATGATTAAACTATATGTAAAAAAATAATTTAGTTCAAATAATGAATACATTTAAGGTATAATAAAGATGAACAATTATGAACATCAAATAGAACATTTTTCGGTTGGGGTCGATTTGTAAGAAGTTGTCGCGGCCAATCAATGCCACAAACCATCTACCCCCCACACACACACAAAATATATACTAAATAGGGTTGGTGCGCTGCCATGACAATTCCACAATATTTATTGCGCCACGAGTGTAGCGAGGTTGCGCAACACTGATCTAAGGAACTAACGACATGAAACAGAGTCCTTCTGGGAAAGCTAGTAACAGAACACAAAGTTAGTCAAGAAATTCCACGACTTCTACAGAATACAAAGTATTATTACCGTTTTCACAAAACTCCGCCAACCGGCTCTATCTTGAACCAGATGAATGCAACTCACACTTCCAACTCATTTCCCATCAATTTTAATATTATCCTATGCTTTTCAACCGAACGTTTTTACACATTTATCACACCCTATTAGCCTTGCCGATCTCATCTTCCTCCATATGATCATCCTAAGAATAAAGATTTGTATATGTGGTTGTGTATTCGTATTACAGATATGAATTAAATTAATACCAAAATTAGAATTTCTGTTAAGTGTTTTAGGTCCTTCCGTAACAGGGAGTTGGAATAGAACCACAAACAAAGATTCGCACCATGGCGAAGTTCCCAGTTTTCAAACCATGAAATAATATTCCACGCACAAGATGTAGTGGCATTTGCAATCTCTCATCTCTTACCCTGCCAATTTTCACTGAGACTGTGTAGGCGTATCAGCTCACTACTGTCGAGAGTTGGAATAAAGGGCATTATGTGCGTATGTTCCTGTATTTATTCCACATAATTACCACTGAACCTCCGACTTTGGGGGAGCAGAAATGACTGTGACTCTCGTAGAGATTAAAGAACATCCCCTGCTGAAAGGCAATTTCCACACGACCGGAAACCGGCCACCGGAACTAGTGAATGAAAATCACGAAAATCACGACAATGACACGATGTATTTAAACCAAAAAAATTAGACGAGGAAGGGACAATATTACAGAAGGGAGGAATTCAATGCTTGCTCTGTTCTTAAAGTTTCTTCATTAGAGAAAGAAAACTTAGTCTGAGGGTGTAGCATAAACAGAGACACAAGAGGTCTCGAAAACTTTAGCTGAAAATATTAAACAGACCGCCTTGATGGTTTAAATGTTGAGGTAGGAGATAATATTAAAACTAATCTTTGATAGTAGATATTTTATGTAAGTCAATTCTTCGCCACCTTTCATTAATGGAGAATTAAAATATCAATATTAAACAAATAATCACATGGCATTCACTAATGAAAATCGTAAGAGAAAATGTTATTATAAACCTATAATTTTCACAGAATTCGTCCAAACACGCCCCCTTCCGTTGTTTAGAAACAAATGCAGAAAATTGTTCAATAAGCAATAGGCATTCCGTCCAGATTGGATTCAGAGCATTATGTACACTCCGTTTTGGAAGAATAAAAATTTCTCATAACTGATCAACAATTTAAAAAAGGCGTGCCTAAATGGCCACGTTTTGAAAATTCCACTCTTAATACTGTGCAATTAAACCCCACTTTGAAGGCGAACAAAATTTCTGCTGCTCAGGAAACGATGAAGAAAGACCACGAGCCTGGGGCTTATTTAGGCTGCTTTTTATTGCTAAAATAAGATCGATATATTCAGAGATGTTAAGTGGCTCTTTTTTGAAGGAGCTTTCTTAAGGAGATTTAATGCATCTTCTGGTTGTACAGCACTCGGTGGCGGGCTTTTGTTTGCCTCCAGCTCCCTGGAAATTCTAGGAGACACATTGCCGAAACTTGTATAATAAATTCTACTCGCTATCACAAAATGTTTATGAGGTGGGCTTACACTATGCCAGAAACCTCTTTTCTTATCGTACAAGTGAATTTTCTTTTCGATAACAGCAAAATGCTAAGAGGGGTTAGAGCAAGATTTATCTCATTATTTTCCAAGGGTGTTAACACCATGAATATCGTGCGGAAGCTATGAATTGTGGCAGATTATTGTAATTTAAAGCTACAGAGAATTAATGACATGTGTTTAAACATTTCACGAACTGACTACGAGGTTAGTACAATTAAAAAGCGATGATGACCAAATTCGCCTGGTTCATGATACGATCCCAATGAGTACAGCCTAATGCCAAAGTTGAAATATTATACCTACAAGACAACACAAATTCCAGCAATAACCGTTTACGTTTATATAGACATAGTTCTTAAAAAAAAGTTGAAGCCTATAACTGATCTGAAGAAACTATACTTAATTTGAAACTATCATAAAGAGGATGTTCTTTGAACTCCAGAAAATGTGGTACCACAAACGACTCTGTATGTACCCATGAGGTGCTGCTAAAGCTCATAAGTGTCCTTCGTTAAAAACGTACATACATCCCCTTCAAACCGACAACAATTAGCCACAACTGTATTTGAACATGTTGCGGACTGTTCTATCGCAGCGGGGCAGTGTATGGGCCTGGTGATGACTGATCTTCATCCTAATTACAAGTAATCAATAAATTGTAGGAACTCTGTTGGGATAAAAAGCGTTAACGTTTTCATTGTGGTTAAAGTTGTTCTGTGTGAAACACTGGTTATTGTTTTATTTTGTTCAGGTAATTATACAATTAATACGGCCACTGTTTTAGCAACTATCTCTATGGTTACTACCGATAATCAATCTCTGCATACAGCGTTACGTTATTATTAACCATTAATGACACTAAACCAATTACCTAACTATGTACGTGTCATTAAAGCAGAAACCTACAATAATTAGAAAAAAAAACTTTACCGCCTTTTTCCAAATATATCGTAAACCATTTCAACTATTCATTTGATATATTTAACTATATAACTAACTCACTAGAGCAAAGCCTTTATTCAGACGCTGATAGCCACAGTAAAGAAATTCAGCCCCCTGAATGAAGTGTAAGAGCTCATCAACCATGTACGCAACAGCCCACTCTCCTGAGACGACTGAATCCACACACTGCATTCGTGTTAATATTATCACACCATTTACGGTTTAACTGTCAAATTTCACGCTATCCGCTTTCGAGACCGGGTGTCGATTCTGAATTTGGAGACCGGCTATACTGAGGTTTTCGTGGACTTTCTCAGTCCCTCTAGGATAATGCTCATAAACACCCAAAAATAAACGAAAAATTGTTAGTCCCAATGGAAAACTAATAAATATATTCCTATTTTGAGTACACTTTAATAGACCTAGCAAAATAAGAATAATTCAGTAAAAGACAGGTTCTCTTAAAAGCTAATAGTAGCTCAGGAGGTGAACAAATTGGTGTCCTTTTGTGGAACCAGCACTGGGCTATATCTTTAAATGCAGCCCACAATTTCATATTCTATTTAAGCTTAGGTATCCTAAAAAAGTCTCTTCTGTTCGGATTTTCCGACCAAATTCTATATGAATCCTCCCCTCTTCCACTACCCGTCTCATTAATTCGTTTCCCCCTATTAATATTGCTTGAAGATTACAAATCATGAAAGCTCCTTGTTGTGCATTTTTCTCACGTTCTAATTACACCTCCTCTCTCCGCAGCATCCAGTTTTCATAAAACAAATATAAGTTAATATAAACTACAAGCAAAAATAGTCTTACACAGTCGTAAATTATTGCTTTAACATTTAAGTTTTCACATAGAACGACGGAATTTAACAGATTCTGAAGTAATAGCAGAAAGCACAACCCAAATTTATCTGGCATTAAAGTTTTCGTAATGCAATTTTAATTTTCTGCTACACCCACAGCAACAACGAATAAAGTCTTTTCCTCGTAAGGTGCCAAAGTAGATAAATGGAACTGGGACAGGGAAGTTAATCGAATAAAGTAGTAGTTTATTTGCTTTACAGACTACTTACTGCAGCAGAGCAACTTCTAAATATTATTTACAAAACCTTTTCCTTTTACTCGATGGCACACACGAATAAACGAACGGACAAACACACACAGACTCTAATTTTCAGCAAACTCAGCGAAAAACTTGTTCTAACGGAATTTGCTATTTTCGACTCTCAAAAGGGAAACACGAATTGATGTTCATGTGATGCGGAAGGGCAAGGCAAGCTGAAAGGAGAAATTTACGTTCTCACGAGGAATGGGGGAAGGGAAGAAATGTGGCTGAAACGACTTCGAGAAAGAAACCATGACGCGAGCCATAATGACGTAAGGTCCGTTACGTATAGTTCTTACGAAAATAATTAAAGACGCCTGAAACACCACTAACTGGGTTCTGATTCCTTATATTATTTTAAATGGTTTGAGTATAATTTCTACATGCGCACAAAGCATCGCTATAGAATACATAATATATTGCGTCTACTGATAAAGTTGTACGCAAATGTCTCTTCTCTGCCGCCGGTTCGCCACAAAGCCCTGCAAATCTTCTACGACGCAAGTCCATAAAAACAATAAAATCAATTTACCTGAATTATATCAGTTCCTGCCGAGAACATAATCAATGGACAAATTGAAGATAAACTCGACTTTACATACCAGAATAAATAATTTCATGTCTCAGTCTTTCTTCAGAAGTTTATAGTTGATTAGCTCCAGTATGTTATGGGCCCGAAGAATCATTACCACGTTCAAAAGAGGCCGATATTGGACGGTACACTGAATCTGTTCAAACTATTCCACATCGTTTTGTGAGAACCTCAAATCAATTTATCAGCGTTGCTAAAGGCTCGAAGCATTCACTTTCCTTTCTTGCAATAGATAGTGAAGCTAGTACAAAACTAAGAGGCAAGAAGGCCATGGGGTCATGGTTATGGTCACGCTCTCGAAGTTGTAGTTAAGCATCTAAAGTGGCGGCTGTCGCTTAATATAACTCGCAAGAGAAACTTGAACTTGTGGTAGCATGGAACAAGGGTCGAGACGAACAAAGAACATACGTGAATATACGGCAAGACTTCGCGCGTGTCCGAGCAAATATGTTTTAATATGCTGGTGATTCAAGGCTCTAATACTAAAGTTAACGAGGTATCGGGAAGATCACTTCGAGCCGAAACGTTTATTACAGATTCGCCATTGCTTCCAAGTGACGATGTTTTGACGATTTATATAGATGCTCCGTAATTCCGCTGCAGCCTTTGAAACACAGGTTTTCTTTAGCTGAATGATATCGGCGATTTGCTAGCTGGAACAAATGTGTTAGAGCTAACAACTAAAATACGGCTTGAAAAAATCAGTCCGTGGGCCACACGTAGGTAGAAGTGTCACAATTTCTGTGCTTTGAAAGAATAAAAAATATGGGGAACAAAGCCAATAAATGTTCAATAATTAAGAGTGTCTGAAGCTGCTACAGTAAGGACAAAGAGATAGAATCGAAAATAAGATTTGGAAATAATTATATCAAATTTTACAATTAAAAATACGAATACATTTTGAAACGGTTGAAGAATGTATTTAGAATTACAGTGATTATTAAGTCGATGAGTCTTCTGGGCTGTAACGTCATGTGGATTTGTAGGTATATACCAAAGTTTCGGAGAAACATGTCGTTTCTATCTTCAGGGCTGAAGTGTTACAAATGGAATGTAAATACCTTTTTAGAGACAGAAGAAGGACGAGGCTTTGTGGAAAGGGAGAAGCATCCAACAACAGACGAGGAAACAGGAGATGGTCTGTGCCAAAAGGGAGTCCCTATGCAGGAAGTCGGAGAAAATGGCCAAGTCCAGCGAGAGGCAGAAAAGGCCTTGGCACTTTCCGGGGTCAAAAGGAGGGTAGACTCCCACACGGCTTTACAACCCAGAAAACCAACATCATCTTCACCGCCATGAGAACCTCAAATCTCCAGTGACTGAAGTTAGCTCATTTCAAGCGACTCAACTGAGTAGCCCACTCTCCCTTCAACTTTCCACCCGAGCGCGGAAACATCCAGTCGTCGTCGTCGTGTTCTTTTAAAGGTACGTCCGGATTACATGTTCTCGGGCTGAGGGGTGACTGTTCCCGTCCACATTGACAAAAAAAACAGACGGAGCACAAGTATGAGAAGTCCGGACTAACCCTAAGAGTACTACCAGACTGTAGACAAAGTCTTCAGAAATCCGGCAACAAAACATATTATTAGTTTCGATATAAATATTTCCGTCTCATTAATTTGACTTACACAGTTTTGAAATGATACAAACAATTGTAGTCCATGAAACACTGCTCACTAAAGTTTACAATCCAAGCCTAGAGTTTTAAGCAGTATTTAATTTCATAAAAGAATATGTTTTTTGAAGTTTTAACCCAGTTAAACACGAGTAATGTCGATTGATGCAGCTGTTTGTTCATGTAATAGGACCTTTCCTGAAAGAGCAATACCAATATAGGAGGTGAACAACGAAGCAAGTTCCACACGTTAAACAGTGAACAGGAAGAAACTATGTTAGCAGGAACGGAACAGTTCTTGGTAGTAGTCCACGTAAATTTCTGTCTGCGATCACTACCTTGTGTATTTAAAAGACGGTTCTGGTAAATGGGTTTCCAGGGACAAATTTAAAAGCCTACTATGAATATTGAATACGGGACTTAAGGCGCCGAAGGCGTGCACATATAAACGTGTAAGAGTCTGGATGCAAACACTTCGAACTCTAAACGAAAGGGAAAGTCTACGGGTTAAGTGGACCAAAATAAAGAACTATATTTAAGAGAGGCTAAAGGGAAAAGACCTTCATTGACATTGGTGAGGAACCTGGTCAAGACAAGAGTTCAGTATGCATTTGAATACACCTACTCTTGACCTACAGAATGTAATGTCCACACAAAAATTAACGACGATTCCAGCATTTCATGGTCGTAAATTCATTGACTATAACGTAGGGATGCATTGCTTAAATACTGAAATTAGTTGTTTCTTCTGGGAGGACCTTGTTGTTGGAAGAAGTATTTTTCTGCAATAACATCAGAAAATTGTGCTGAGAAAAATAAGATTTGGTGTGTGATTGTGTATTAGATATGTGATATAAATAGGCCTGCCTGGTGTTATTAAATGCTACTATACTCTATGTGGATGAAGATTTAGTACTGACAGTAAACTTTCTTAGTAAGCAGGTGAGCTCGGTAGTCTGTATTTATTAGAGAATTTGGCTCATGTATTTAAACCAAACCGTATGAATATATAAATGGAAGTACACGTTCGTGGCCTACTTTAAAGGCTACGTCATTACGTAACTTATGAAAGGACAATAATTTGTTGCGAAGCTGGATGGAAGAAAATGTATACTGCACTACGATTAAAGTTTCATTCTGTCTCTTAATTTCTCAGCGGGCAGGCATTTTAAGAAAATATCGACTCGATACAAACAGACACGTCGACAAAACGGAGACACATAATTTTACACAGAGATCTTTCGTCATGACACCAAGAAAATAACATTGTTATAACCTTTTGGATAAGGGGTGTGGAGTTACTACTTAATATTCATTACTCAGCGGACGCACGACGTAGCAGACAGAGGGTGGTGGGTTGCTCGTCATACTTACACCCTAGATGCTGAATATCAACATTTTAACCTCGAAGTTTTTCTTCGCCACCGGCACTGCACAAACTAGATGTGCTCTGGGTTTTCTTCCTCCCTTGACCACCCTTCTATCTCGTATCATCTCCTAGTGATATTTTCACACCTTTTTCAACAACATTCCTTTTTCTTTTTCACAGTTCTTGCATATTCCAGTGCTATAAACTAAGAGTGGCGTATGACAGTTTTTCAGGTATGTAGAAACCCACCATCTCAGCCTGTTATTTTTTAAATTAATGTAGAACAATTTATGGTTCGTTGCCCTTCTGACGTAACCTATAGTCCAGGAACCTTGACAAAGTCAAATGCAAATAAGCCATTATATACGCTTATGACATTGTTGATTTCCTACTTGTCTTCCCCGATAAAATGTTGATCTATCATTGCCAAGTAAAGCAACGTACGTTACACAAAGGACGACACACTGGAAGAAACATACATTTTAACATTTTAACCCGGGGGAACTTCAATACTTTATATCGATGTAAAAAAACAAAAAGTGTTACTATTTACCTAATGAAAAAAACAATTTATGAATAATTAATATGTCTATTGTACATTACTGTAACCGGAAGTTTCAGCACAGCTGCCAGCCAAGATCGCCCAATAAAACAGCTCAATATTCCTCCACGCTTGCTTAAGTTGGGTATTGATATTAGACTTCGTACTCCTTCTAGGTCTACAAGTTGATATCTTTATAAGATGTTCCCTCATATCATCCAGTGTATAAAAGAGATCCTTAATTATATTCATTACCGGCATAGAGTAATGAAGTTACAAGACCCTCTCATAGAACAACAGACCAACGGTGGCCATTGCAATTATACAGTTTACGCCAGGAATTCTGGGAAAAATTCTGACGCCTACTTTCCTTTATATACCACCAACCAAATAAACATCAAGGACACCGGATATCACAAGTGAATAATTACACAGCAGATCCGGCTTTGTGTTAAAATGCATACACCACACAAACGACTTGTCGCGTCAGAAGACGGATGCAGGGCGGAAAAATTCTAACTTGAAGTTTTCATATTAAATTCGTATACTCACAAAACTAGTAGGTTAATTAAAACGCGGTTAAACAAAAACTCCATAACAAATTCCGTACGTAAATATGAGTTACGTGTATATATTTTATGTTTTCACCGCGATAAACATATGAATTATATTCTTCTGCTTTGTGATACCATGTAGTCTTGTAGATGGTAGTCAGTGTGTTCAGAGTATTCTAATTATGAAGGATGAAACATTTATGAGTTAAAAAATACCCTTAGAGAATTCAAGAATCGTGTCTCATTAAGAATAATTCGAATACCTAAGACTCACCTATAACAACACGGATCTAGTTGAGCAGCTTCAACATTACAAGACCCAAGTCACTGAAACTCAGCCTTAGGAGTGGATTTAGAACACTCTTACCTGTAACACAAAAAAATTATATTAGCTATCTGAACACTACTACTTCTATGTAACTTCAAGACGCAAATCCTTCTTTAGGAACTAACAGGACAACTTATTAAGATAACCAAAAACTATTCCAACTTTTATGGAAAACGAAGGTGTATTACCGTGTTCAGAAGATCCAGCCACTGATCTAATCCTGAGGAGTAAGACAAATTTTAATATTATCCTCTCATCTATGTCTTGGTCTCCCAAGTCGCCTCTTCTCTTCATATTTTCCCACTAAAATTGTATATGTATTACACATCTTACCCATGCGTACTACATGCTCCTCCCATCATAGTATCCTTGACCTTAACACCCTACTAATGACATATTTGGTGAAGAGTAAAATTTTTCTGTCTTACGTAAGTTCAGAAATCGAGTGAAAGAATATGGGGTGTATAGGACCCCTAACATATGATACTTTCCGAAAGCATATTATCACCCAAATATTCAAAATCCTACACGAAATGGAAATAATGTCATTCTTACTTCATGCATTGTGAGTAATTTACAGTTTTTACAACTTTCGGATGCGTGAAAAAGAACGGACGGGAAAATACCAAAGTCGTACTGCTCTTTGACGGTTTTCAGAAACGTCGGCTTCTTCAACTGTTAATTGAGCACAGCTACCGAAACGTCTGCTGTTGGACTTCGTGTCTGATAAACGACAGTCTCCCAAACGTGTTGTTGGTCTAGGGACTTAGTCGATGACGACAGAGGGGTAGAGACGGGTGTAGAAAATGTTAATTCGTATCAACGCGGGTGATAACCCAAGAAGATTTCTTTGTATTTACATGCAGTGCGAAATTAACATTTTATAAAACCAGCGGGAGCTACATTCTAAAATCAGTGAGAAGTGAAAACATTAGGAGTTACTGATTAAGTCTAATAATATCACACGCAGAATTTCAAAGACAGAGACAACCTAGCTTGCAATCCTCTTGGATCTATCGTTCAACCTTTAAATTTTTCCTTCGGACATGTTCTTAATTCTTGAACATTTCGCTGTAGAGTTTGATACATTTTTTTCTGTCAAAGCACGACAAGTTTAAGAACAGACTGATTTTTGAAGCTGTTTTAATTTAAACATATAAAACTCTAAACCCGCAATTCACCAATAAAACAAAACATTCAAATTAAACGTCCTTTACTATGTAAAAGCCACATAAAAGTTTCGAAGGAATATTAACTTTAATAAATGCGCACAATCTAATTCTGTTCGGTTGGCAGCGTTTAGATAAGCGACCAACTGATTCAATCTGTAGGTAGGCAAATCGCAGTATAAGAGAACAATAATTAAAATTAAAATGCAGTGGGTAATAGAAGGTATATTACCCGACCTTCCATTTAGTTAAAGGTTTACTGGAATGAGACGTATTTCGAAAGCTACAAATGGAATTATAGGGGCACATAAACTGAAGTAAAAGTGTATACCACGCTTCCAGATTACCCTTCCCTTTCTAATATCATTATCAACGCTTTCCGTTCACAACTGACTTCCAGATAATTTGCATGTGAAAGGATCGGATATTCGAGAGTGTCTGAGTGTGATAACTCTCAACTCCCGTTAAAAACTGTGATTTCATATTACGCCCTCCCTCCAAATATAGAGGTATGTATATCTACTTTCGATCAGAATACTTAGTCTAAAACGAAGCCACATAAATTGCAGCAACCTTCTTAAACGTGTAAAAATACGCCAGTAACAAACAACGAAACAAATTCAGGAAGGAATAAATCGAAGAAAGAAATAAAATAGCTCAGATTCTCACCAGGAATTCGTCTTTTGTGAATTCCTCCAGGCTGTGCCCAACTTACATCCGTACAATTAACCAGATTTTCTTTTCCTTCGTCAGTGCTTACAGGACAATTATTTATTTAAATAAGTCTTGATAATTTCTTTGTCTGTGTTCCCTCATAAGGAACAAGACGACACGGCTCATGAGGGACATAGAACAGCTCATTCAGATTTGGCTGCAGTCTTCAGACTCTACAATACTGCAGTTCTGACCAACAAACATGATTTAATCATAACAACCCCCCCCCCAACATATTTATTCCTTATCCGATGCCGCACTGCGAAACCAATCTACAGTCTGAGAAATAACAAATTATGAACCGTGAGATTTCAGGTTCTCACGGCGATGAGTATGGAAATGGATGTTAGTCTAGGTTTATACGATGCCGTGTAGTCTCAGCCGAAGTTTCAGAGGTGCTCGCTACCTCCATCATCAGGGGATGTGATGATGCCAACCATCTTCAAATTATTAACCACACGAAAAATTCCGACACAGAACTTTTAAAAGAAGAAAATTAATCTCGGAAATTTCCGATCATGCGTCTGAATATGAAAGGTAAAGATAAGAAGTGGATATAAATTTGTCAGGGTCACAAACATGTATAAGAAAGTGGATGTAAAGTACCACACATTCATTAACTACCTTTGCACCAGGTGTAGTTCAAAATCCTTTGGAAACTAGTTTTCTGCTTCAGAAAGAGCGTCAAAGTTAAGTCAATACACGTTCCTTGAACTGCATTTAACCCTTTAAAGCTTGAGTTCGTCTTATAAATATTTAAGAATTCAGTCCGTACCGAAAAGAAAACACTACACTTCACCATTACAAAGATCAACTGGTTAATGCTGCTTGAGAAAATTGTCGCCGTTTACACCGAAAAATATAATTTGTTAAAGCAGGTGATAGACGCATACAGTTGTCAACAGGGTTTGACACGTACTTTTGAACACTTTGGTCTCGTACGAAAATATAAAATGCAAAGAACTCAGAAAAAATTGTACTCCAATTCGGAGCACGCTACATCCGCTCACCACCATTACCATCATCATTATAATCATCAACAATGATATTTCAGATTTTATGTCGACATTTTGTTACAGTCTCAATTGACTAGTTGTCTCTTCCACCACCAGGTGGGGAGGCGAGCCACGGGATTCATAACTGTGGGGTGAAATATCAAACTGTGACACGCTCCGGTAGGGTTAACCGGTGACCTCCGCTGCAATATAATGGTCGGCTAATAACACAGCGTGGGGCCCGCTGCTGCAGTCACGAGGGACACGTTTCGTGATATCCGCGCCTCACGAACATCTAACAGCAAAGAACAATCCAAAGAAACAGAAACCATGCTTTTGTAACACAGACGCCTGTTCCAAGTTTCATTTTAAACATCTGAGCGACCTCCTTTATCGTTGCTTCCCTTTAGAGTCCCTGCTTAAGTTATTAATATTAAAATTACAACCACCACCATTATAATAATATAATATTATTATTGTTTAAGGAAATTCATACATTTTCATCCAAAAAACCTGACGGAGAAACATCACCAAGACATTGATAAAAAATAATGTTTATATGGACCTTAATCCGTAAAGAAGTGAAGGCATGGGCTAGTTTACACTGGCTCAAAATATGGCAGAGAGTTATAATGTTACATAGTGTTATTACACCATATAATGCCCTTATATCATTCTATTTGTCAATCAGCTGACGCACTTCAGAATGAGAACAGAGGCGACTGAGTCGTAAGAAATACAACGAAGATATTAATTTCCAACAGACAAGGCTTCAGATAAATTGGTATTATACATTTAATATAAAATACTTTGAAATAAAACTTCGTCAAACATTTTTTTTCTTCTTCTTCTTCTTCTTCTTCTTCTTCTTCTTCTATGGCTCTCCGGTCCGTATTCGGTCCATGGCCTCCTCAATTCTGCTCTTCCATTCGGTCTTCTGTTAGGTCCGTCTGTTCGAGGCTTTGATTGAGGCTTCGAACATCTTCCTTTATACGGTGCAAGGTTGTTAGCCTTGCGACCAACCCCCAATCTGGAGGACCAGGGTACCTGTCTTAGTCTGACCTCTCCCCCTCGACCAATCTGGCTAGGGAGGCCCTACCAGTAGCTTTGCTACCGCCAGCATAGCTCTTGAAATCACTGAGGTACTCAAGCCCCACCATCACAACAAGGTGGGGTAGTCAAGCATTTATTCAAAGAAAATAGTAAATAGATTGCTGTCTTTTGGGTTGTTGCGCCGTGTAGTCTGGTAGAATTTTGCCAAAGCTTCAGAGGTCCTTGCTGCTTCCACCATCAGGACAATGAATGATCTGTGGAGGCAACAAGGACCTCTGAAACGTCGGCAAACTTCTACCGTACTACAAGGCACAACAACCCAAAATACAGCAATCTCTACACACATCGCCGTGGAAACCTAAATCCTACAAAATAACAAATAGCTTATCTTAATTTTCTATCTATACACACTGCGCATTAGACCAGCGACACAATTTCGAAAAACTCCTTAATAAAACAAACATTTACGGACATTTCCAATGTATAAATTGTCATATGTCAACTCATACATTTTCTTTCTGGAGTCTAGTGAAAAAGACTTTAATTAAAGTAATGGTACGACGAAAAAATAATCTTCAGTTCTTGTCAGTGATTTTATACTGTTACTGCAAACAAAAGAAAAATCATATGGATGTAACATCCATCTCTTAGGTGTGATGTATAGTACCATGTTTGAAAACTGATGGAAGAGCCAATTTAGATTACCCACGCCTATATGGGATAATATTAAAATGGGTTTAATAAAACGGGTTCTTAGATATGGCCTCGTTTGGGATAGAATCAAACTGAACAGCTTCTGATTTTCAAAATTCTTGCGCACTCCTCGCCTCACTCAGAAATACTAAGTTGGTTCAAGTAAAACTTTCTTTGAGTTCACTATGATTTCCGTAACAGTAAATGCCAGAGCAAAATACAAATACGTATTCAATTTTCGCACATATTCGGACGCGTTTTGCAATAAACGATCTGGAAATCGTTACAGAATATGCAGCAATCTTCTTTGAACTTATTAATATGCCTATATGCTATCAAGAGGCTAGTTCCAAGCCAAAGAAGGCTTATATAATTTTAACGCTGGTTTCGTGTTACTACTCAATGTATCTGCTGTGTTACTCAGTGTGGAAGTAATAATTCACCAAAACACAATTCATCATACTCGTATTGTGTGAGCCGATTAAGTCATCAGGCGATCCTTTTGGGAAAATTTCCCCCTCTTTTATTCTCTTTCTACTTCGCTTCTATTCCTCCCTCACTCCTATCCGTTCCTTTCCCTTTTCCCCTTTCTTATCTAATACCTAAACTGTAGCAACGTTTCGTGGCCGATTACACTGGCCCACACCAATGGTTAATACTTTTCGAAGAATCTGTAATTGGGATCACTGCTACCTAATGAGTTTTCAGATTTAGCCTCTGCAAACAGGTGATAAACTTCCACTCGTCATACTTCCGTCTGGTACTTTAAATGAAGGCGGATCGTGATTAATTCTGGGTTCCTTTTGTGTATTATACGAACGGAAAACATTTGGCGTTTGGCCAGAGTAATAGTCTCTGAGGTATGAGGTAGAGGGATGTCTCAGTAATTGAAACCAATGCAGCGAATGAGTGGAATGGAGATGAAGGAAGAAAGTAGAATGGGCGGAGTTTGGACCAATTACGGGAACTCCAGTAAGCCAACATATTGTTATTAAAATTTAACACTGATTTCCCAGAGGCGGAAAACTTTTTCTCTTATCAATTTGTTCCGTAAAGAACTTGGAATTTTTTCTTTGCACAAGCAGTACTGAACCATATTAACAATACAATGTTATGTTAATTAATGAAGAACGTAACACACGCGAGAACAAAGAACAACATACCTAGTATTGCAGTAACCTTTGACGGTCGATGCACTAACAGAACCACATACTGAGCTTTAAAATCGCCAGAGCGATTTAACTTTGACGATGATTTTTACCGACATTTCGAATGGAAAGAAAGAATATGTATTCTTGAAAAACCCAAAAGTTGCTTCCATTCGTCATTAAAATATGGCGGGAAAAGTTGGTTTTACAAAATAAATCCAGACCAGAACAAGATACGAGCTCGTACATCGGGCGTAACATGGAAAGGGTTTTAAAGCACGTTCGATTAGCCAAAGATCGAACGTTAAGATCACAAATTCTACTCCAACTTATGGAACAAATCTTCATAGGCCAGCCTCGTTACCGCCTGTTATTCTAATTATCGTTATTATCTCTTCGATTTAGTGGGTTATCAGCCTTGCACATGAAACTCGTAAGTGAGCATTCTGTGGTGGTTTTATACTGCGGCTTAAGGATTCTAGGAAACAGTGGGCTACAGTAACTAAAGAATAAGGAGGAAGAGGGTAAGAATGTGGTAACTGATACCTCTGGTCCAGGATCCACCATCAGGGTATTGCCGGCCTGATGTTGGAGGCAGCAAGAACGTCTGAAACGTTGGTAAACTTCTACCAGACTACAAGACGAAAAAACCCCGAAGAACTCTTCATACCAGCCACCGTGAGAACCTCAAGTCTTACCAACAAAACATCCATTGTAAACTTAGTAGCCAATGCCAGTGCCAGTGGTATGGTATTGGAAGGTTACACCGATTTCAGCTAAGACGTGCTCTGCAAGTACCAACATTCATAACTACTGACGCAGTTATGTGTGTGACTGTACTCGATGTTCAGAAGGGGAGTTAAAAATACTTTGTTGCTTACCAATGTGTGACGGACCTTCACATTCTGCCAGTCTCCCAACACACATACAGGGCCTTAATATAAATCGAGTACAACGTAAAAGCGGCTAGTTATCACATGC
The DNA here is from genome assembly GCF_000696155.1 of Zootermopsis nevadensis. The sequence continues at coordinate 830,105 of NW_019060809.1, read as the reverse complement.
GAGTATTAATGTCTGTAACTCACATGAATTAACTTGTGGTAACAGCAGCATCTGACATAATTCAAATATTTAAGCCCTCATAGTCCTACTGTGAGAGGCAGCGTATTTACTTCTAATATTCAACGAAGTAATTTGGTATTACCGACACTGAACTCTTGACATATTCTAATGCGTTTCGAATGGCGGGTGAGAGGTTACTGTACCTGAGGAGGGGGTAAAATTCTTAAATTCTGGCTGATGTATTGACTATGATTAATTAGTTCTTCCCGAGCTAGCAGCTGTGTCAGGTGGTTTAATGGAGAAAATACAAACGTTTCGAGAACCATCTTCGTCCTCGTCCTCGTCCTCGTCCTCGTCCTCGTCCTCGTCCTCGTCCTCGTCCTCGTCCTCGTCCTCAGACATGGTTGGTTCCTCGTCCTCGTCCTCGTCCTCGTCCTCGTCCTCGTCCTCGTCCTCGTCCTCGTCCTCGTCCTCGTCCTCGTCCTCGTCCTCGTCCTCGTCCTCGTCCTCGTCCTCGTCCTCAGACATGGTTGGTTTTTTCATTTAGTGTTCTGTCTGACGACAGGTCCATATGAACAGGATCCTTCCATCTTTTTCTCGGACTGGGACCTGTTCATATACGTTTTTGGCAGATGATCCAGAAGTGGTTTGCCGTTGCCTTCTTCTGTGTGTGAATGGAGTAATTGTTGGGATGCCACGGAGAAACCGGGGAAGCCCCCGGAGGAAAACTCCGTGTTGCCTAGACCACGGCCTTGCCCAACACAAGTTATAAATTCGGGCACCGCCGGGAATCGAACCCGAGACCCCAGGATTACAAGGCCAGCGTTCTAACCGCTAGACCACCGTGGCTAGAATACATGGTTGGTAGCCCCGGAAAAATTCGTATACTTAGTCGCCGTGAAAGCCTCAGACCATATATTGACTGTGTTGTTTATATGTCCATTGCAGAGAAGCTTCCGGGTAAATGTAATTCCAAAATACTTCAACTTCATTGACCATGGAAGAGAATGGGTGAATAAGGTTAATTCCGACAAGGGTCTACAGGACCGTCGGATTAAGTGTACTGCTACTGTCTTACCTAGATTAAAACAGATTCTCCATTTTGTAACCACTGCTCAAGAAGTGATATGTGACGATGAGGTAGCAATCTCTCGTCAGGAGTGCAGTGTCAGCGAATGCCCTCAGCTTGGAATCAGGTCTATATGAAATACCATTTTCACGTAGCAGTAAAAGCACAGAACGTATAATCTTATTAGTCCTTCAAAGTCAACGTTCGTCTAAACAGTCTTTGAGAACTGAGTCCGTACCTCAAAGAAAACATAGCTCTTCAACATTACAAAGATAAACTGGTTGATGTTATTTAAGGTAATAATCGTTGTTTACACTGATAAACATACCAGTAACGTTATTAATTGCTATAGCAGATGGTAATGTACAAGCAGTTATAATTCGGCTTTAAATAGTTAAACAAACAGGGTGTAAGAGTGTGGGCTAGAGTCCACAGATACGGGTTCCGCAAAAGGCAGGACTTCTCTCGAATACATACGCTACTATCAGCTTCTTAAGGTCTCTTTTCCACAAAGTCATGACCGACAATATGAATGTGAGGGATTATGACGCTCCGTCACTTAGCTATAGAGGCAGGGCAAGGAAGTTTGTAGGCTGTTTCAAGCTCTTATTTTAGAATCTGCCTTCAGAGGGACTGGAGAAGCAATAAACACTCAGCTTCACGGGACTCAAGAGTATCCTCTTAAAGTGCGTATATGATGGACAGTGCTGGTTTTACCAAATTAATTTACGTATTTACCTTGGAAACATCCATACCTGAGACTGAACAAACAATCACAGCAAACGGTTTCGCAAAGCACACTCTACGGCCATACTGCAGTGGGTTAATAAAATATATCATCAAATGCCGTAACAGGGAGTGAAAACCACAGCAAACATTCGTTTCAACCACTTAAAATATAAAGTTCAACCAAATGAGATGTTAGCCCCTGTATAACACAATACGGCACAGTAATGTTAAATTTCCCCAGCTGTTCTTATCTAAGAAAACGTAAACTATAAAATTAATCAAAACTCAGTCTTGCACTATAAATGTAAATAGCAAGATATATATGAAAATATTGTACCTACTTCAAGAATGCGTAATGGAGGGTCTATGAATGTTATTCCGTACGATTCATCCTGGAATCTACTTAATGAATAACAGTAACTATTATTAAATTATAAGAATATGTGTAGACTATACTTTGTTGGGATAGTTTAATTTCAAATCGGCCACTTTAAAAACAACACGAGTCTACTTTTCTATTACTACTACAGCAATCACCAGGGGCAAATGCGTAGTTTCCCCACCAGAATAACATTAGCCCAAACCTTTACTGCGCTTGGAGAGGCTCGTCTATCGTGTTTCCCGTAAAAACTATAAGAGTCCTGGAGTCATTTTGCTCCTTAACAAATTCGGATCATTCACCACGAAGAAACCCGTGAAACACACACCGACTTACATAAGTCACCCTAGCAGTGACAGACACAATCACATGTATTATGCAGTGTTCCTTCAACAATACGCGAGTAACCTAAAACACAGCAAGAGTCGAAACATAACTGGGATAGTGATTTAAACAGGCCACAATTGTTATCTCCCGCCATCCTTCTCATTTCGCAACCATTCTCCCAGTCGATGCCACAAACCATGAAATTGAAAAAAGTACCGTTAATAAATCGAGAAACATAAACAGACTAACTACCTATCCTCCTCTTGGAACATTCTAATATGGCCAAGTCATGCATGGGTCAGTTTTGTTGTGACACGAATTTCTCTAGAGAAGTTTCGTCAGCCATGTTTCATATCGCAGGAACCGCGCATCAGCGCTTCTCCTCACACTCTGCACGCCTCGTCATCACGACTCGGTGCTGTGCTCTGCGCCTACAGGTTACTGGGTCCGTCGACTTCTTCTTCTTCTGTCTGCCCCATTCTCCACCCGCAGTTTCTTCTACACATCCCTCGTTTCCTCCTATTATTCCTCCTCCAACTATTCATTCTCATTACCATATTTTTATATTATTTCTTCTCATCCTCTTAATGTTACTATTGTGTTTCTTTACATATCAATTCTCTTCTTCTCCTCCTTCTCTTCATACTTCTACAGTTCTTTATCCTTATCGTTTTTCTTATGTTAATAATTTTCTCCTTCTTCTTGCACTTCTGTATTTATATATACTCTTTCTCATTCTCCTAACTGTAATGCTGACTTCTTATTGTGTTTTCCGTCGTCCTCGGGTATTTATTTACAAGAGACCGCGTAACTGAAAGGGCCAAAGTTACTGTTATTTCGTTTAAATACCCTTCAGCGTACATATCCAACATGCAAACGACAAAATCAATTAAATTCACACAGCTGTACTGAACAAGTGACTATGTTTTGCTTCCATAATGTTGTCACAACGTGTAAATGTCTAGAAAGTTTGGATTAATTTTACATCATTTTAAATATAAAAACTAATTAACAAACTACTGCAGGACAGTTTTTACTGCTATATTTCTACTGTGAAAGACCAGCTCAACCTGAAAATAATGCGCATGACATCACACAGATGGTACGAATTTCACATTTCCCTGTGCTCGCTACATGCCCCGCCCATCTCCAGTTTAAACGTTGTAACAAGCTCGGAAAGTGTATCCATACCGGAATAAACATAATACCCTCGTGCGCTGCTTGCAACAAATTCCACCCTGGCCATTACACTGCAACACATCAATGTCTACGTAATGACTTTCCTCGTCCGTCATTTTGTCACCGCAGATCGTAGGCCATTCAAAATAAGTTTGTGAGGTCGTGCAGAACAGCATAACCTCCATATCAAATTTCATACAAATTCGTCCAGAGGTTCTCCAGTACGGATAGACAGACATGACCAGTCCATAATGCATTCTCTCTATGCACTTCCTGCAAAGAACGCATAATAACTGGTAATGGGGGATAATTATAAAGCTTCTCATTAGTTTCCTCCAGCCTTCTGTCACATTACGCATCACAGATTTAAATATTTCTCCACCGCCCTATTTTCAGGCACACTCAATCTGAATTCTTCCCTTAACGTGACAGACAAAATGTAATGCGCATTTATATTTGCAGTAAATTAATATAGCGGCTTATGAGATTGAATCTTGTCAAATATTCTTGTGGTTTCCCATTGGAGTACACGTTTCCTTCCATTCTTGGTTATATGACGCCACGATGTGATTGGCTACGCACACTTGAGATGTGTAACCGATGTGGGATGTTAGTCTACATATAAGGGTCCTTCAATCGGATTCACCTCGTGATATGAGGGTCTGTTCCGAGGAACTGTTTAATCCCTTGGGGGGTGGGGAGTGGAGTAGCATGTCGACGGCGAGATAATCCAGCCATACCACACTTCTCATACGCCATGAGTTCGTGAAACCCCCACCACTACCTTAAAACCCCTAACAGATTTCATTCACAAATTCACAGTATTATTTCAAGTACCCCTTTAAGTACCATACCAAAATCTAGTAGCTTAACTATTTTAAATGGCTCTGTATACAACGATATCGTTTAGCGTAGACCTATTCTGCGTCTATGTGTTTAATATCATATTACCAGGAATTAATATTATTAGAGAAGGTGGTTTGCAGCAAGCAATTGCTTTGTCCCATAATTACAAGGGCTGTGCTAATAGCAGCCTTAGACTTCTGATAATCCAGACACGGTTAATGAATGCGGTTTCTATGGCTACAATGCTTACGAGCCTAACTATGTAACAGTGATGCTCTCCAAGTACTGCCAGGCTTCTGTAATGTTACAAGTCACACACCTAATGAAGCCGATAAAACAGACTTCGTTTGAACTACAGTCATTAGCATATTCTACTATAATTTTGAGGATATTCAGTTTACCAGAAAGTCTTTAAGTTTAAATATCACAGCAAGTTCTGAGAAGAACTTATGACATCTCTTATTCGTTAGTAATTTGCTTATTTTACAACGTATTAATAAATGCAGTTTTTCTGTAGAGTCTACCGCCAATACAGGACCATTGAAAGGAACGTCAAACTTCGTACAAACGTTTACAAATATTAGCCTATTAAGATGACAACACCAAAAAAGCTGAGACGGACGGGTGGGCGTGCAATATGTGTGGGGGGGATGACAAAGACATACAAAACTTAGTACGAAAAAGTGACGGAAGAGACCACTTACAAAACCAAGACCTAAACGTAAGAATATTGTTGAAATATACATTACTTAAGATACATGGTGAAGTTGTGTACTGTATTCATCTGGCGCAAGATATGGACCAGGGGAGGGCTCTTGTAAATACGGTAAGAAACTTTCGGGTTCCATAAAAGACGGAGAATTCCTCGACTAACGAAGAGCGACTGAATGTGAATGATAGGACAGATTGGAAAAAACTAGTCGAACAAGCTAAGACCCACATAGGGTTATAACGCTACAAAAAAAATAAGAAGAAGAAGAGAACGAAGAGCGACTATTAGATCCCCAAAGATTTTGTTCCATGGAGTTAGTTACGCTGATTGAGAACGATGAATTGGTAAGAACAAAAAAGAACATTGTCGTTCCCCGTTTCAACATACTAAATTGTATCGCTATTTACAAGGAGGGAATGAGAAAAAAACTGACCATTTTATTAGCCAGGTCCCATAAATGCATCTAATTACTTGTAAATACTAACGATAGATCATGATTACCAAGTATACCGCTCATAGAAGTCTCCTACATTTTTAACATTCATTGTATGGAGAAAAAAAGTGGTTTCAAGTTGTCGTAAGCGGTGTTTCAGGGGCATACTGACCGCTGAAATCTGCACTGACCTGTAAAGCGATGGCAAAAGTTCCACATTTCGAAATCTTTCACATAATCAGAGAGAGACAGTGTTTCAAACTGAAATTGAATCGAGATCCATTTTATATGACAAAAAGGAAAGCTACATTCGATTCAAACAATGCACATTATATTCATTATTGCCATATCAAAATGTGGGATCCAGTAAATACATGCATCATACATAAATATTCGGAAATAATTCCACCACGTCCATATTTAGATACACAAAACTGGCATGCTGAATCCCGCAGCCACATCCTATTAATTTAAATTAATTTTGCATGAGAATTTACATTATTTAGAAACTGGCTAATAGCAGACAAACTGCCCTTACATAGTGTCGTGTTCACGTGTAACATGAATATATTTTGCATGTTCCGTAAAGCCTACATTCACTAACCACCGACCGATAATAGTCGATTTTATTTGTGGCTTATTTAACAACGCTATCAATAACTCAGATCACAAAATAAAAAGTTTTCTCAAAGTTTTCCATCGTCTAATAAAACCATAAAATTTCACAACGTTTCCGCCATGGGACTCTATCTCCGAAACGTCGTGCAATTTTATGATTTTATTAGACGATAGAAAACATCCATAAAACATTTTATTTTAAAAACAAACCATCGTCACAAACTTTTAGATTTGAGCAACTCAGATTACATAGCACCGAATTATAGGATTACAAATGAATGACGAATATCAGAGGACGTGGAAGGAAGCGGTCGGAATTTGCATGGAAATACTGAGGAAAATCACAAGAACTTCAATCAGGATATCCGGTCACCAGGATTAGATTTTAATCCGAGACTTCCCTAATAGGATGTAGGAGTGCTAACCAAATTGACCGTGACGGAAAACAATCGACATACCACTCAATCTGCTTAGAACAATAACACCCATCGACCTTTATACATCGAATTCTCGGCTGGTTTTCAAACTCTTTTAATTAGCTGGCGGTGTGGGGGGGGGGGAATTGTCTCAACATACGAATATTACACATTAATAATATAGGTTATAGAAAGCAAAGTCAACATTCGTACACCACAATTTAATTTGTACAACTGTGGATAAACACAAAATTTGGACGCTCGGAAAGAGAGCCCTATGGGAAATATTTGGATGTAACCAAGATAAGAGGAGTCACTAATAGTAAGTTTATATGATAGGGTGAAAAAGAAAATAAGGATGAGAAGAGTAAGGCTTGTAGCGTGCTTGGGGGAACTTAGATGCGCCTAAAGGAATTTTGGACTATTAGCCCCATCTCAAAGTTTATGCGTGGATGAGTGGATGATATTAATACAAAACTTATACATATAAGTGCGAGGTGATGTAAGAATAGTTACATCTATTTTGGGTCCAAGTTCCATATAAGGGGGATATTCTAAATTACCCGATGTGTATCATTTGAGACACAGATCTCTATGACATAATCTACATGTCAGTCTACCTGAACCTCAGCTTCAGTGTACAATTCTCAGTGACGTATTTATTCAAGAAACATAGCAGAGAAAAATGAAGTATTTTGTGCCATAAGTCATAGTGATCAATACAACGTACAACAGATAAGATTCTGTACCTCTCAAATGAACTGTTTTTTGCACATACTTAGTTACCACTTTTACTACGCATTAAACATCCATTACTTAGCATTGTCCTTCATCCAACACGCTAAGACTTAATATTTATTTCTATAAATTCATTGTCTCCACTAACCTCTCTCAAATGGCTCCCACACTCATAAATTCTGTCGCCTAGAATTAGCTCTTAGAGGCAGCTTACACTTTGCGCTTTATCTCGTAATAAATTAATTGTTCAGTTACGTGCATGCGTGTTGCTAAAGATACATCAGTAACAACGAAACACGTCCTATAAAAGTTCATGCTCGCCTGTAATTTAAGAACTGTCTGACCTATTATGACTAAACTTTCATTATAGAGTCACAAGTAATGTAAGCCTAATAAAATAATGATCTAAGATATTAAAATTATTGGCTGTCAGCACTTGAAATTTTCAAAGGGTTAAATACTATATAATTTTTAATTAAAACTAGGTCTATTCAGGAAATATATGAACTTAAGATCAAGATGCAAGTAGACAAATTTGGATGTTCCCTGACCAGTACATTCTAAGTCTATACAGTTTAGTGCTATGACAATGAAATTGTAGAGGTTAGGATGTGCTGGACATGTTGCTCGGATAGGGGAGAAACAATAAGAAAGTGCAGGGGATCTGGAAGAAGTTGGGAAGAGCAACATTTAAATATATTGCACTGTAGTACTTTGTGAAGATAACAGCTGGATAAAAGCGGTTAAGAGCCGTATTCAGTGGCAGATCTCTGGAAAATATTTTCAATTTGCGTATTTTCGTTTATTACAGACAATTTTGCCATTAGTTTTTATTCTAAATAGTCGGCAACTGAGACTTTTCCGATAACATATTTTCCCCTTCAATCAATATTACGTTTTAGACCCATTCAAATTGTAAGTAATGTACGAGGTGCGATCGGAAAGTTTCAAGACTGCGCCTATAAAAACCCGTACACTTATCTCAGGTATTAAATTCATCCATC